>UXGD01000077.1:0-108415 GCA_900474315.1 Torymus auratus
AATTAAATGTTAATCCGCGCTAATTTCACTTCGTCAAAGTTTAAAAACATTCTTCTCAGATTACGTTGTTAGCGAGTATACACAAATTGTGGTTATACGCCATGGCCGGCGCTGTACTTATAAGTCCTGACGCTAAAGCGCATAACGAAGCGCAAATACTGCCTTTTAGCGGGACTGGTAGAGTACTACAAAACAAAACACTTGCGCACGTTCAACAAAGATGCGGCTATTAAATGGGCAAAGGAGTTGGTAAGGCCGATCAAAAAGCAACAACATCTAGACGCTATTAAGGAATGCGAAGATTTTATACGCAATAGAGGGGGTGATTATAAGTTTTTTTGTATATTTGATTGAATATTTTTCTATTATATGTTCCTATAGTATAACGTAATCAGTATAATTGACGATTTCTCTAAATGACTTATATATTTAATTAATTACATAATTTAATGTTTTAATAAGAAGTCAATAAGAAGTAATCAAATTCAGATGTTTAAAACAGTAATTTAAATGTACATAATATAGGTATACTACATCCAGTAAAATTAAATCGAGCAACTACTATACGCATGTTATTTTCATTTAAAACATTTAAAACGAAAATTAAGCAGTTGACCTTTAACGCGAACAAATAAAGATAATACGATGGTAAACTGCTTGTGACACATAGGCACACAGCCATCGGTTCATCAAAGCTGGCTAATGAGAAGGACAGAAGCAGCAGGAAAAAAGGGACAAGGAGCGGCGAATTCAGCGACACTAAAATAGACATTCTATAGCATGCGCATACATACACACACAGGCGATGCTACTCAGCAGCACAGCTCTCTCGCGGGGCGTGCAGGCATTCGTGATTTCGATTTGCGCGCACATGTGCGCGCGCGCTATACCGCACCGCAAACAAGCCTCGCCGTTCTTCTTCTTCTTCTTCCTCTGCCGATTCGAGGAATAAGGCGCGCTCTCATTTTTTGCCGGGCATAGCGCACGCACGCGAGAGGGGGAGAGAGTAAAAAGAAGATTCGCGCGCTGCAGGCTTGTGTATCTCGTTTTTTGATGAGCGCACGCGCGCGCACTAGAGCCGCGTGTCCATGCACCATAAAGAGCGATAAGGATGGATGTAGCTGTGCGTGCGAGGGGGATAGAAAGGGAGAGCGCTCGTTAGACGCTAAATTTAAACGGAGGCTTCGTCTCAATTGGTCCACTATGTGGTATAATTATCGTACGGGCATTTCGGTTGGATATAAATAAATCGCGGTAGAGTTGATTACACCGGTGGCAGGATAATCCATATCGTGTTGCACGAAAATGAGATTCTCACGTGTGATCTTGAGATCAGTAGACGAGATAATGAAAAACGTTTGGGCATTTTTTTTAGCTGCAATATATTCATCAAACTGTCGAATAAACAATGCAAAATGTTCAAGTGTGTAACTTCAAGTGTACAATTATTTTCTCGTAAGGTAATGTGACAATAAAACATTTTTATGAACAATTTTTCATAACTTAGATTTGATGTTGTATGATATATATTTATACATAACATATGTAGATTATTTATAAATACATTTGATCTCTTCACATTTTAATTTCAAACATTTTATTGTCATAAGTAATTGAAATATATTGCTTTCGCTGAAATGCAAAGCCGTTAATACAAATAGACTCGTAATATAGAATATCAATATAATATCATCTGACGCGTTATTCTGTGCAAACTTTCTCAGTTATATAGTCATATTTTTTCCAATAGTTGTAGTACGTGCCTATGAGCTCATAAATGAGTATAATAAAACTCTAATGTTTACTGGTGGTTACTATACTGCATCCCAGCGATAGGTTATCAAATGTTCATTTTCATCTTCGTTCACTTAGAAGTTGCTTTATAACTTTTTTTTACCAACTTCATCAAAGATGGACGCGAAAGATAAACGAGTTGTACGAACTAGAATTTATCTGAAAAATATTCTGAACAAATTCTCGACAGTTTTCTTCACTTCAATTACTTTTCAACCGACTGATCGATCTTCTTATTATCTACTTTATAACAAAAACATGCAAGTGGACATATAACAAAACTATAGAAAAGTTCTATTAAAAAATGTTCTTTTGTTGTTAAGATTTTGTTATTGGTGTAAACTGGATTACTATTTTAGTACAGTAACGTAGTAAAAAGATTTATGCTAATTTTTATAAAATGCTTTTAATATGACACTACAAACTTTTAACATCATTATTTGTAAGACATTAGTACATAATTAAAATGACATTGACTTTATTTTTTCTAAACATAAACAATACTAATATGAAACGAAACGTATGCTAACTAGGAGAGGGTCAGGAGCCCGGACCACGGATTTGGCTGAAACTTTGGGATAGGTTTTTGGATATAGAAATATGAAGAGACCTGCAATATTAGACCCTAACGTTCAAAAAAACTAAAGTTCTGGGCACTTTTAGCTTTATTTTGAATAAAGTCTTGAAAAAAACCTTTTCTTAAATCGGCAACTATTTAACTTGAAAATATCTTAAATATCGATTTCAAGTAGAGAAAATAAAACTTGTAGCTTTCTTCATATTTTTATATCCAAAAACGTATCCCGAAGTTTTAGTCGAATTCGTGATCCGGACCCCTGACCCTCTCCTAGTAAGATTAATTAAATATAACTACAGAATCAGTTTTTCTTTTTTTTACATTCATCTGATATTTGCATACAAATGCAGAACATAAGAAATTACTTTAGGTTTAAGCGACGTGTTTTATAGATTCCACCTTTTAAACTTTTTATGGCGCAAATAAACTAGAAATTCAATACATCCTTTCACGTATTTTTCTATGCATTTTTTCGTAAAAATATTTTGTTACTGCTACTATTTTGGAACATATCGTATGAAGTAAAAGCTTGAAAATAAAGGATTTTATTGTTCCTATTTCATGTACTGTGCAAATTACAAATATTGTAAAAACTGTTTGAAAAAATATCAAAAAACGGTAGTTTTATGACATTTAAAAATCTTTATTAGATTTATTTAATTAAATATATAAAATTACAATTAAATTTTTTGCATAGGTACGTATGAAATCATATTACCACGTTTTAACAAGTATTTGGTTGAGGTAGGATTTGCGTATATAAAAGTGAAGTGCAGCTTTTTGAAAAAGTTTACAGTAAATTTGCAACGCACACAATTAGTAATACTTACGTGTTCGTTTCTTTCAAATTAATATTAAAAAAACGCTTTATATGTTGAACAAATACTTTTATATGAATATATATTTACTTTCAAATATATCTTGAAAAAATACTAAATAATAATAAAATGACCGTATATAATGATGTACATATCATATGAAATCGTCCTAGAAACTAGATCCCAACTAGCCTAGAATTTGCTGGCCTGTTTATTTAATTGCAAAGAAAAACCTCGAGCAAATGTTCTTCAAAATTACCTGGAATTGAGGAGACATGTAGAAATGCGAGAAGGAAATCCGCCACGCCGGCAGAAACATCGTTATCATTCGTGGATAATTAAGGGTCAAGTCGAGTGTTAAAACCCCGACTTACACTGCCAGCCTGCCAGTGCACACTGAATCAGCAGTCAGTGAAAAGGAACATTTCATTTCGCCTGCGTGAACGAGAGTAAAACAGTAGCAGCAGCGGCAGCCGCGGCGCATAAGAGGCGGGAATCATTAATTAAATTTTTAGCCTTTCGTACGAGTGTATATGTGTGCAGTGTATGTGTATGGCTGCATGAGTATACTTGGGAGTGTGCGGCATTCCCGAGAGGACCGACGGTTTGCGGGAAAGCAAACGGCCGAGAACAGAAGTCATTAGGAGCACACAAACGAGTAATTAATCAGAGTTAACGGCGTACCGCCCTTTCCGCGACTTCTACCGCACACTTTCTGTGGATGAATCTGTGTGTGTACATTTGCGTGTGTGTGTGTGTGTGTGTGTGTGTGTGTGTGTGTGCGGTGTGTGTGTCATATTTTTGAGAAAATATTTTTTTGGAATTTCGTAGCAGTCACGTCATTGCCACGGAGATGTTCTTTAAATGTAAAATAGTGAAGTAGTTACTATTTCCGATTGAAAAGTGCTCCACTACTGAAATAGTGATAACGCACTCCAAAATAGTGCGGGTATCCACATTTCACTATGAAATAGTGACTGTTTCACTATTTTACATTCAGAGAGTGCAATGGATTAGTACCTCTGTTGGATATGAGAAAATCTTTTGTTTGCAGTTATTTCAAATAATTTTTTGTATCCCTATGTCTTGTAAAAAAATTTGTCACAATTGAATTTAACCAACGAAGTTTTATAACATTTACTTGACTGATGGTAGCCCACATCGCTATATTAAAGATTCATTTTTCATTTGACTTTGTCTTGATATGTAGCAGAATAAAGTACCCAAAACATAGAGAAAATACTCCTCTGCTTCCATTTAACATATACAAAAACATCATCTTAAGCAGCAGGACCATTCTCATCATTAAAACTTAATTTAACCAAAATTTTTAAATGTAAATAATATATTATAATGTAAAGATGAAAAATCAAGTCAAGCATTAATATCTGTCCAAAAATACGGAAAGTCATTACTCCAAGGTATCATATTTTGTAGACATAATATACCATTTTATTTAAAAATATTTTTCAAGTTATGGTGTGATCGGTAAACTCGTGGAAAACAAAAATGTATTAAGTGATTCACTAAACAAGAGAATTTGAATCAACTGAGAATTTGTCAAAGAAATCATAGAAAATACAAATTTATTTTATGTCAATTAATAAAAAAAGTCACTCTTAAACTGCTACTTTTGCACCATAAAAATAATACTGTCTAATATACTATCGAAAATCCATAATTATGCATGCGAAAAGAACCTACCAAAATTAAACCCAAAACATACTTCCCCGGTTATGACCCTCAAAACTGCTATAAATATACTAAGTCTTTAATTAGCTCCAAAGCTTGATACAAGTTCGCTCAAGCCCAATGATGTTAAAAAAATCTTGTAAGTATTCAAAATTATTTTAGAGGAATTATAAAAACTTTGATATGGTTCTAAATGTACGGAGTCCAGATCTTCAGCCACATCAGATGAGCAATGCATTTAAACAAATGTACCAGCTCATACCTAAAAGATCCAGTAAGCAGAAAAAGTGATAAACGCCTTAGAAATGATGTATGCAGAAATGACATATTCAAGCACAAGAAAGTATTTGATCAATACAAAATGGTTTTTATATAAAGACAAAGAATTGGCTGGAAGTACAGTTTTACTTAATAGCAACGAGAAAATCTCCCGTAAAGTTCCTAAATCTACCACGTACATCATCAACTATCCAAGCTACTACTACATATGCTAAAGATGCTGAAAAAAAAATTAAACTAATTTCTCATTGCGAATTAGAATAGATAATAACAATGATTTATTAATTGACAAAATCATAAATCTAATAGGGAAAATAAATATCTATTATGATAATAAACACAGTATTATATACCACTAAAATACGCGGGATTATTATGAAATTCTAACATATTTAATTTTTCTACCAAAATTAACACTGTGACGGGAAGTTTTAAAGAGGATTTCGAATACTGAGTGGAATTCAGTGAAAATAATGGTGGATTTATAATAATCATGATTTCGAATTCAACCTACATTACTTAATTATCAATATCTAATTACAAAAACCTTCACACCAGAATATTAACAATAATGTAGAAGTTAATTTACCGGGAAGACATATTAATATTGCCCATAATTTCACAACACGAAAATAGCCAATTTGCACGAGTATACAAACATATTATTGAATTTATAGGCTTTGCCTAGTAGCATACATAGACACATCTATTTTTTTATTTATCAAATAAAACCACTCTAATTAAAAAAAATATTTACAATGTATCATAATAAATAAATGAAGTTCTTTGTTTAATAAGTAGTTCGTTAAATATTGATTATTAATAAGTTTGATGATAATACCGAACGCATATTTTAATATACAAGAAAAGAGTAAAATTTATTTTCTCTTCTAGTCATTTAATTATAATGTCTCTTGAAAAGTTTTTTGTGTATTGCAAAATCTCTTCTGATCTATTAAGAAAAATAGTATTATCATATATTCATGCATACGTTGAATTTGCCTTAGAATTAATAAAATTATACAATTAGGACATCAAAATTTTGATCTTTTAACAACTGTTATACAGTAAACGTGACAACTTTCTTAAGTTTTTTTAATAAGTTTACAAGAAACTATATGACCAGAATAATATATTTTGTTATTTTTATCTTACAGTTTAAAAATAATAATAAAGTATTTTTAGTCTTTTACTATAAGGTCGATGACTAAAGTGTGTCAATTAACGTTTACTTAAACTGTCGACATATTTAATAAAATGTATTGTTGGAACAAGTATTTAATATTATTATTTAAAATTTTCAACTTTAGGCGAAAATAAGTGTGTGCTGCTTCTAATACTGCGTATTCGATTTCAATAAAACTTTTGACAAACATTGGTACCAGGATATAAAAGGTATAGATTATAATTATGTATAAAATATAAACTGTAATACATATATCATGTTTCAATTTAAACAAATGCATATAATTTTAATGGATGATTTAGAAATTCTTTAAAACAACGTACGACTTATATATACTCAAAATTTATTTAGTTTGTAATTTTACTCTGCCATCTTATCAACCGTTTAAACAAATTCCAGCAAATATTAAATCTTACATTAATGTTTCTTATTTTTTCATCAATCACTTTTCTGCAGCGGTACTTAAAAAATTCAGTTATATAATTGCAATACATTTTATTGTGAATTTCCACCGACAATTTTACAATTACGTAAAACCGCAATATTAAATGAAAAAAAAATTATACTAAATGAGACGTAAAAATAAATGATTCATTGAATTTCAGGACACGAATAAATTAATATGCATATTGACTACTATACGTGCGAAATGGATAAATTAAAAAGAATATTTACATATTTGAATTCGCTAAATGGTTTTTAATTTCCATTTAAATTATTTTTAAGCTGTATTGTTATTATAATAAGAAAATATTTACCATTGTTGTAAAATTTTAATGAAAATAATTGTAAAAAATCATTGTATCGATTATACATTCAATTACAAGGGAAAAAAAATCAGTACCAAATGCATGTTACATAAAATATCGATGACGTGGCATTTTCATGACAAGTGAAATGACGATGTTTCTATTTTATGAAATTTATTATTATTTACATATAATTAATAGATATGCAATTGAATACTGAATTTTTTAAATTATTTTGAGAATAATTATAAATTATTTTACTAAATAAAATTTTATTCAATCGATATTATAATGATTATTAAAAAAAATTATGGTATTTTCAGAAGTGTTTCAATTAACTTCAAAAGCAATTAGTCATATTAAGCTATAAATCGAATGTCAATTGTATGTACGGAATTAATGCGATTGTTCATACGGTTTGTTTTTATTCATCATGTTTTTCGCTAAAATAAAAATTATTAATGTATATACGGTATTATATAATATTTCAATAAAATGACAAGTTGAAAAGTATTTCACAGTTTTTATAAAAAGCATATAGGTATTCTTAAGTACAATCAATCCCACGTGTTATATACATACGTAAAAATCTGACAGCCGCAAGCCCCATTTAATTGAACAACCCTGGCTTCCTAAGTGAACCCAAGTTGAGCATCCAGTTTCCCGCCTTCGGCAGCTCCTCACCAGCTCTCACGAAGTGCGTAATCGCTCCCGGGGTGCGCGATCCCCTAATTGACAATTGTAAATCAAAGCCGCACACAGGCCCCGCTCGCAGATCCTCACTACAGCGAGCTAAGACGAAAGCAGCGACGGTATATAATAGGGCCGAGCAGGACGAAAGCCCCCCTAGCTGCAACATGTACTTATATACATTCGCGCGCGAATCCCCAATAAAGCCGAAGAAGCTGAGAGTGAGATAGAGAGAGACAGAGGGAGACTCGGAGAGTAAGAGAGAGAGAGATGCCGGTACACGGAGGGGGGATGATGTGCCACGCTTTGAGAGGGAGCTAGGGGCGCGACAGAGAGCGAGCGAACGTGTGAGAGAGAGAGAAACGGACCTGCGTAGGCATTCAGTCTCCGTCGCCGCCCCCACCCGAGAGAGAGAGAGAGAGAGAGTGCGAGCGATTAAACAGAGCGCTCCGGCGGGCGCCTATGCCGCGCTCAGAGAGAGTGAGAGAGAGCGAGAGAGAGAGAGAGAGTAGAGTGATCTCTCGTGCGACTCGTGCGCGCGATCAGCTCCGGCGCTCGCTTGCGCTCGCCCGCTTCAGTCGTCGGCAATCCGCGGAAGCGCGCGCGCGAGCTTTCGGTTGGGCCTCCGGAGTGCAGCAGTTCCAACGCATCGCGCGTGCTTTTGCCCGCGGGTTCGCGCGTGGCGGGTTTTTATTATACGATTGGAGCGGTTCTCTCACAAGTGCAGTGTGGGTTTTTTTAAGAACTAGCATGGTTTGATTGCTTTGACATTGCTGGCAAATGTAAGTACGATGATTTTATTATAGTTCCTCTGTTTATTTATAATTAAAATCAAAATCGAATTTTAATTTTCAATTTAGTATACAGTTATTTCATTGAGGCAATGGTAATTTTTTTTAAGTTGCCCGTATACGCTTTTATATAACTATAAAGAACAATTTTTTTTTTTTTTTTATTTAAAGACTTTAAAATACATGGATCTCTGGTACAGTAACGTCCTGTACATTTTTCTACAAGTCTAGGATACATACTAATGTTAGCCTATACCTATATATAAACAAAAGCCCATTTCAACTCTCCATGCTATCCTTATCAGCAATCTGACTCGTTCATTTCTATAAATATATAATGCGTGTAAATATAATACGGAAATATATGCATACATATACCTATATATGTATAACATTAGCTCAACATTGCCCAACAGTGAACAAGCCAGAACGCGCGTTAGAGCTTTCGCAACGCAGTGCCGAGCGCGTGTTCCAGTGCGCGCATCACGCCTCTCTTGTCATCTCAGCTCTCTCGCATTGGGTGACAACTCGACGCGGCGAAAGAGAGACGAAGCGTATAGCCGCGAGGGAGAGAGAGACCGGCTCCAAAAGGAAGGTGCGCATCTTGAAGGTTCGCCAGCAGCGAGTGTGGACGGGAGAAAATAAAGGGTGAACGGCCTCGAGAGATTCCGCGTGCAGCAGCAGCTGTTTACGGTGCTCTCGCGCTCGCTCAGGGAAAAGAGCGTCGAACTTTTGACAGGCGGTCGAAATAAGCGCGCGCCGCGCCGCATTCGCTGGCGATTATGTTGGGACCGCGAAGAAGTTGAGAGAGTGCACGAATGACCTTCGCTGCGGGAGGAGGAGGAAGAAGAGAAGTGAGGAGAGAGTAGCTGCGGCGGCGCATTACGGGTAGGTATGTATTTATTGCGTCGGGTGTATATCGTTTTGCGATTCACAAGCGCGAGGATAAAGAGAGAGAGAGAGAGAGAGAGCTATAGTGAGGAAGATACAAGATGACGCAGTTTTGCTCCGTTCAGATGTAATGATTATACGCGTGGCGGTGCAATTATTCGAGTTCAGTTGCGTTTCTCGTAAAGAAACAAACATTGATAAGTGAGGAAGAATTCGTGGTATAACGTTGCCAATCGCTCGAGAAAATCGGTATTCGATTGAGAGACGGGGAAAAATAATCCTTCCTATACGACAAAAAGAGATAACATTTAATATTCAACTTTTCATTCAATCGCGTCTCGATATTTGATACGTGTATTTAATAGATTTCAGTGTTTAAATCGAATTATGACATTTGAATAAAACGTAGATATTCATAAATGCAAGTAGATTTATCCGCTAGATTTTTATTCGCATAATAATAACAACGACAGTTCGTTAAATGCAGTATGTAATAACAGAATTATCAGCGTTCGTGTAATTTATTTACTTAATATTTAATAAAACGTAATTGCTGGTAACTTAATACAGCAATAATATTATTACAAATTGATGAATTTAATTGGATAATATTATTATTATCTCATTTTTTGACATCTGGAATACCAAAGCATAAAGTTTGTTTATAGTTATGACTGTAGGAATTTTGTTATAAATGGTTTTGACAGTCTATTGTATACAAATCATCGCAGTATGCCCTACGGTACTTTTCCGTCCCGCGTTAGCTGAAATGTTAAACGTATATGATAAACTAATTTATGTGTAAAATTCATTTAATCTAATTTCATTCATCGTATATAAACAATAGTATATTGTTGATGACAGATTATGAGAGAAATTTAATTAATATTAATTTGAATTAATATTATGAAATATTATTTTTAATAATCCTAAAGTCAATTCCAAGCTGTTCACAAATATATTGATTTTTACTTAAAAAGTAGCATTTTGATAGCACGATATTATTTCCTATATCTGGGATTTTAAATTTATCTATTAAAACGCAACCCTCCGTAAAAATAAATCTCGCTTTCATAAACGTTCAACTGTATCATTTCGGTAGAATAATCATGAAAGCCCCATCCAAACGCGATGTCTCACAACAAAATATACCTTTGATTCGAAGGATCTTCGCTGGTTGAAGGACACACGTACAACAGCGGGAAAGCAAGAGAAGCCATCGCTTGGATCCCGCGGATGAGGCTTGAGCGTGCCGATGCTGCTGTGAATAGGCCGCGCCGGCGATTACGCTGTCGGGCTGCCCGCGGCGCTGCAAGATGAAGTCGCCGATGCTACTGCTGTTGCCGTTTCTGCTGCTGGGCCTCCTGCCGAGTGGCCAGGTCGCCGAGTCGCGCACCCTCGACGCGGCCCCCAACTACGTCGAGGAGAGTCTCCAGGATGACGACGATCAGGCCGGCCTAACGCTGAGTATGGCGAGGCAGCGATTCACGATGGACGAGCTGCTGACGAGGCAGTTCCCCGCGCGCATCACCGGCGATCTCGACCTCGATATCTGCAAAGCACGTAAGTTATTTTACCTTACAGCTGATATATGCACGCGCTCGAGCTTTAGTTTTCGGCTCAGCCGCTCGTCAAACACGCAAGCTTACCTCGAATTATTTATGATGGAAGCTGCATCTTGGCTGATGCGTTGTATAGGAGAAACGCATTTTTTGAAATTTAAAGTTTTCACACTTCAATTGCTTATATATAATAATTACATATGGATTGAGCTTATAAAACAAAGTCAATGTTTTGTCAACCCTTGAAATTCATTAAATGTTTATACTGCAAAACCCACATTTAATAACATTCATCATATGTTCCTGATTTGGCGTGAGTTTGTTGTTATTAAACGCACCACTAAATAGAGCCACAATTTTAAATCAAACTTATACATAGGGCGGAACTTGAAAACGTCATGAAAATTATTATACCTATTCGCCAAGTTTTTATGTATAAAACTTATGAAATTCTCGATTCATATTTTATATAGAAGTGATATTGACATCGTAAGAACTGCAGCTAACGAGATTTATATGAAATCCAATATCGTCGTAAAAATTTTTCTTATATTTCTTGGCGTATTTGGATTGGTAATAAATATTATGTACATTTCACTTTATAAACCTTTAACCTCTTTAAACGCAGACTCTTTAAATATACTTGCAAAAGTATAATAGAAACTATTAGATAAAATGAATTCATTACAGCTTTTAATTTTATCGGCTCAAATTTCGCAACACATTTACCCAAGAATTGTTATCATCTGTAAACTACGCGGTAGTCAATAAATGACAAAGAAATTTTCACCCTCGGCACAAAGGCCCGCGCGAAGGCCTTATAGAAAGCCGCGACTCGCACTTTATGCGACTCTCGACTCGTCAACTTACTCGCGCGCAAGTGCGTCCTCTCTATATATACGCGCATATACACCGACTCAATATTTCTGTGCCGTGCGCGCGGCAAACATTTATTTCACCCCGCGTTCATTCACCAACTTTAAACGCTCTCCTCGCTCCGTTCCCTCTTTTCTCCCAGCCGCGCGCGGCACTCTCTCTCGCGCCCTAAAGAAAAACTTCTCGTCGGCTCTGCTATTTTTCGCGGGCTCCCACCGCCGCTGCCGCGCACAAAAGCCGCGCGCCGTTGAATGCGGAAAAAAAGGCGAATCTTAAACGAAAAAGAGCAGCTGCGAAACTTTCTGAAGTTCTCTTCTCTCTCGGCGGCAGCGTCGTCGGCGGCGGTAGCGATCTGAAAAGCGGAAAAATCGAAATAGAAGAGGGCAACGGGTATTATATAGAGAGGAGGCGAAGCTCGTGCGCGGCCCCTAATGATGGAAGCTTGACGTGCGCGCGCGCTCGATCGCCGCCGCCGCCGCCTTTCTCTCGACACCTCGGCTAATCCCGCGTTTCCTCTTCCTCTCACGCTACAGCCTCTAGCTCTACTATACCTCTCTTGGCCCTTTTCTGCCGCCTCCTCCTCCTTCTTCTATCTTCTGTCTGCTGTCTTCTCGCTCTCCCTCTCGACACAGCCACTAGCAGTAGCCCAGTTCTATTCGAGCTCGCGCGCGCCCTCGAAACTCTAGTTTTCTTTATCCTCCGAATTCTATGGAGCCTCTATTCTGCGCCCTGGCTCTCGATTAAAGTAATAACGGACGAGCTGCGCGCCCGCGCGAGCACGCAGGACGATTTTCACTCTTGAATTCTCCATCACGCGCGGTCCACACGTCGTCGTCGTTTTTTTTCACGGGACGCCCAGGGCTTGACCCATTAGCGTCGCTCGCACGCCTGCCACAAAGCGCCGCGGCCTGCGGGGTGTGAAAAAGAATTAGGGGGGGACAAAAAACTGTGTTTGGATAAAGGTGTCGGATTTATTGTGCGCGGACGCTCGACTGAATTGCTTATGCAACAGTCCGATGCAGGAATTTCGACGATTAGAGGTGGGAGGGGAGAGAGAGCTTTCAGACGCTGCGCTGGGACGACTATAGTTGTGGGAGGATAATGGAATTAGGGGAAGCAGTTTTTATGGATTAGGAATGAAGTGTGGTGGAGCCTTGGTGACAGGTCACGTTTACGAATGTAAAATAAACTTTTCTTATAGGGGAAATTGGGACATAAATTCCGGTGTTGAATATTTCACTTGATTAGGGGCCTTATCATGAGATTCTTTATTATTTGAGTGTAGTATAATACCTAATAATTTAATTTTTTTTTACAAATTTTCAAAGGTATGAATGTTTTTTGTAGGGAATAAATAAGTAATTCCGCTAAACCTTTAAGTTACACACGTTCAGTTAACTCATGTAAAAGCTTTGGAAACATCTGTATAGCTGTTCAAGATAATATTTTCTATATAAAAGTTGATGGTTTTTATAGAGAAAGTGAAAAACTATACTTACTTGCCTGTTTTGACATGTAGCATGCGTTATTGAGAGGGATAAAATGTATATGAATCACACAGCACAAAAGTTACTTTTCATTGATTTTGTCATTGAATTGACATGTTGACTGAAATATTGTCATTTAAAGTGATGTAAAAATAAATTCTTTCAGGGAGTTATAGTGTTATATTAAGGTAGTTCACTATTTAATTTTGATGTCATTAATTATTAAAATATAAAAAATAATGTAAATATGCACAGATATGCAAGGCGAATATTTTCTGAACCGATAAAGAGTATTGTAATAAATTGTAATAAAAATTGTTAACTAAACACACATAGATATTGTTCAATAAGTAAAAAGTTACAGTGAGTATATCTAAAATGGTCGAAGAGTACCTCGAATTCGAAAAGTTCCGTGGAATTACTCATATAACTAAATAGATCATTAATTTATTGGGAAACCTTAAATAAATCATATGTTTATATGTCACCATTGCAGTCTCCGTTAAAACTATATGAAGACATAGTTTAGTAATACTGAAAACAAACTTAAAAAAAATTGTTAATTTTTAAGATACTTCAATTAACTTTGAACGTAATTTTTTAAATGGAAAATAAGCTCTTCACTTTACGAGTTGATGAGCACAAAGTTATTGCAGGAAAAATAGTTTTAAATCATTAAAAGTTGGCACAACTAGCCTAGAAAGTTTCTAGAGAAGTCTTCGAAATAAAAGAATATGGTCAATAGTTTAGGGAAAGCATAACGGTTTATGAAGTACTTTTTTTTCGTTTAATGGTACCAATGATCTTAGAAACTTTAAAACTACCTTGAGTTTATGTCCTTATACAAGTTTTACAGAAATACCAAGTTTTAATTCGATTGAGAAAAATTAATTATTAAAATCGAATAATTAAAAATTACGAATATTATATATGTTTTTAACAAGATATTCAATAAAAACAGATTCCCATACAATTTATCGAGGCATCAAATATTTTGATGCTCTTGATAATGGATTTTATTTAACGAGATAGCACGTATTCATCAACACATACACATAAAAGAATATTTAATCGAAATAATTTAATTAAAGAACAATATGTATAACAGTAGAATTAATTAAACGAAGAAATAAATTTATCGATGACAATTTATTAGCTACAGCACATTTATCAAATTATCTCTGAAAGAGAGCGCAATGCGATATCTATATACGTGCGGCCAACTTAGTAAGCGGTTACACTCGCATACTTTATACAGTAACATACATATGCAGAACAAGATAAACCGAGGGCCGATCGATTTGCAAAAGTGCACACGCTATATCAATTACAACGCCAACAGGCCGCAATGGGCTCGCTAATTGCCAGACTCGCGACTCGCGAAGTCGCCCAGCATATACATACAAACCTACCTAATCGATAATTCTCACGGGAACCCTTATTGCCGAGACCCTCATCTCCTCCCCCTATCATCAGTCCTCGGGGAATTCCGGCAACTATTTGTGAGTGACGTAGTTGTTCTTGATCGTCGTAGTTCAGCTGTCTCCAGCGCGATCGGACCGCGAGACGATCGGGGTTAAAGTTTATCAGCAGCCAGCGGCGAACGCACGCGCTCGAGCGCTCAAGGCGACGAATCGAGCGCGGAAAAGAGAGCAAGCGCATGAGTTGCAGAGAACAGTTGTACGAGAGTGCATGCAACTCGATTTTCTTGTTTTTCCGAATCTCGGACGATCTTTCGGCGGCGCGAGGACCTTGAACGAGATATGCGCCGGAGAGACTTCGGAAGAAGAGCGCAAGAAAGTGCTACGGCTCGTATAGCGATAAGAAAATCGGTACGAGCTGTGACGTGTCGATATACGTTCGAATGTTTTTACGATATGAGATTATTTAATTACGAGATACGCTCGTAAGAGAAGCATTCATTGATGAACTGACGTGTATAGTGTGACTTATAAAACAGCATTTTAACTCACTTGTTTTTGTATTCATTATTTTAACCCTGTTTGTATACGGAAGTCTGAACTAAGTCTAGCGGAAATATAGTATTGGTTTTATTCGTGGGGCGGTACTACATTTTCCTAACGAAAGAGCTAGGACAACAAACAAACAGCAATCTCTGTTATGTTCTAAGCAAATATTATGATTGTCTAGTTGGTTTAGAATCTAGATTAAAGACGTAAATTCCTTTGACGTTACTTATACGAAAAATAACAGATAGAACAAGTTTGGGATCGTCCAGTTTGATAGACTACAAACATAACAAAACTTTTTGACACGAGTCCGCTCTCTTTTTTATACATAGACAGAAGTATAAAACAAACACGAAAAAGAATAAATTGATTACTTTAACGGACCGGTTAGCTTTTGAGAAAAATTACTTTGATCTCGTTTATTAATTAACTAACCCAAATATTTGTTAAAACATAAATAATTAGTGTGCTAAATTAACTACTTAAATGCATGTAAATTATGTTTCTGGATTATCATATCAACAATACTATTGAGTAACAAGCAGCTTAATGTATTGTGTAAGTATATTTTTAAATAATAATATTTTTTAACAGGTGCGAGTTTGTATACCGAATTATATAAAAATTACTTTTAATCCAATTATTAATAAATTAATTAAATTCATTAATGGATACTTTATGATTTTACTTCTTAACTCATCATTTACTGGTACAGTGAACTTACAACCATATTAAGAAAGTGAAAGTTTCACAATTATAGGATAGCTGCTAATTATTGTGCTATCCATACGTACATAACACCCAGACTATAAACAACAGAATATTTCAAATTGCTAAAGATATAAAAATGAATCCAACGGAAATCATTTGAAATTGCAATAGCTATATAGTGTAATGAATTTAATTCTAAGAATTTTTTGTTATAAATTATGTTTTTTATATATATGTAGAATAGAATTCTTAGAAAACTTTGGAGCATTGCTATTCAAAGATGAAAAAAAAAATCATTAATTTTAATGTGATTCCTTTGCCAATTGAAGTATCTTATTTAATGATGATTATTTACTTTTAGCTTTTCGTTTGATCATCAATTGAATTTATTATAAAATTTTACTTTCCACCCACAAAGAATAGAAATGAGAGAGATTTCGAATGGATGGAGAACCGTATATTCACTCGGACCATTCCTTTTTGAGTGGATATTACAGAGAAATTCGACCAGATTCCTGTCTGGGAATCCTTACAATGTTCATATCTTACTCTTTGAGTCGAGCCAAACAGGAATCTCAGCAAAAATGTGATGATATTTTACTTCGGGCTTTTATCAAGATCCAACATATAGAAAATTCATCTCTCAGCCTTAATCTACCGCATACTAAGTTATTTTAATTTCTTCTTCTTCTTCTTCGCCATACAGCTAAGTAATTAATTGTAATTAGTAGCAAAGTATGGCACAGTTTTTGTTTGATACCGTGTTTATACCACAGCCGACTGCATACGTCGAGAACGATCTCGTTAGAAAAGTCGGAATCTAGTTTTACCATGATTTTTGCTGGAATTCTTGCACGCACGGAACAGAGTCCCGCAATCCACACACATACATAAAGATCTGTTAATGCGGCATTCATATATCTTTATTATGCGCGATCAATATAAAATTATTCACTACTCCTATATATGTTTCGCTTAATAAGCTTTAATCCTTATTATCAACTAAAATACAATTAAAATTTAATCTGTAGCCGGGTGGGAAACCTATTCTCTCGAATATCTTCGAATTTCGAGGAGGTTTAATAACAGTGGTCACTTTAATGCGCAATGATTTATGCCGGCGCGCGCCATTGGAATTTCATATATGCGTTCATACTTCCCCGCGCTGCATAATATATTTATAGATATATACTAGTATAGTTTTGAGTAGATCAAGAATTAATTTAATCAGCTTTGAAAATTCCTACTAAAAGTTTCATGGGCTTCATAAAGCTCCTGAATTTCCATATACTTTAACTGTCATAAACTTTTATCGTCCCCCCCTTATAAAGCGCTGCATATCGCGGATTTCAGATTTAAACAATCGTAGGCCGTAAAGCGCTCGTAATTCATCTCTCTTAAATGCAGGCAAGTTCCGTGAATGGGGTGAAAAGAAAAAATTGCAACAACGGAGCGGCCGCAACAACTACGCTTTTCAATTTCTCACGAGAAGTCGTTAACGCGCGCGCGGCTGCGAAGATCCCCGCATAGATATATATACACTCTCTCACTACTCGCGGCCGTGTCATTTTCATCTCGCAACTCCCGCACGGAGCGCGCAGCTAAATTAAGTAAGTGAATTTCGAGAAGGCAGTTGACCTTGCGCCCAGAGAGAGCCTCTCGTATCTCCCCGGCCCTCGGCATTCTGTTACGATTGTCTCTTATACTCTCTCTCTCGGCTGGTCGTCTCCCTCGCGGCCAGGTATAACCCTCCTCGTTACTCTCCTTTATCTCCTTCTAAGGGTTTCTCTCCTCTCGCTTTGCTGCTGCTATGGGCTGTGCCCAGGCTGCAAAGTCCCGATATCGAATGTCGACGACTGTACGGCAACACACAGCGCGAAAACACTATATAGGTATATATAAAGTTAACCGAATAGCTTCGGACGCCCGCGCAGGGGGCGGCTGGTTCTCTCTCTCTCTCTCTGTTTCTCTCCTTCTCTCGTGTTTTTTTTTCGACGGCCTCGCGAGCCGAGCCTGAAACACATATACATATATACATTCAAAGGGGGTGGGGTGGGGTGAATTTCTTTGATTCGCTCCTCGTTCGATGGATTTCGCGTGCGCCCGCGGCGGCGCGCAGGATCCAATTCTTCTAGGCGCGCCTTTCGTCCCCTTTGATAATGGGGCGTATTGTTTCGCCCCTTTTTCTGGGATGGCCGATCTTTCTCTCTCGTTCTCTTTCCCCTTTCTCCCTCAGTCTCACCTCGTTATCGGATACGCGATTTGTGCTCGATACCGAGTTGAAAGTGCGATTTCCTTATTTTAGAATAATCTTTGAAGATATTCTGTGAAACGACGGAAAGATAAATATATACTGATTTATCAAAGGCAGAAAACGTTTGCTAACAGTTTTCGTGGTTCGATTGGCGAGCTTATTGTGATAATTGACATATTAGTGAAATGATAAATTTATAACGTATAATCTGTTGTCTTTTAACGTCAAAATGTGATTGATGTACAAATTCCTCTTACTTCATATATGAATTACTATAAGTTATTAATTGAATATATTCTCCTTAATATACATATATAATAATATACAGAATCAAAAATGTCCTATAATTACTAATACAAACACTAATAACTACCTTTCTAAATAATAAAGGAGCAAATACATCGAAATAATATCATTTCTATTACACAGCACCAAGACCTCGAGCCTCCGACGTATTCGAAAATTCATTACGATGTTTGCCAACAACAATTTCATTAATCAAAACATTTAGAAAATAGCTGCGGTTGTTTTGACTACATACAAACTTGAGTTCGCCACGTTAAATTCGATGTTTGCTCAAGCAATCCGCTCGGGGCAAACTTTCGGTACCTAAATAGCCCCCATCGTTACTTAATTGTTTCCACATGTTGAACCGATGTTTCGCATGTGGCGCTACCTGCCTACCTTCTCTGCGCCCGCCTCTTCCGCAGCGCCCCTCGGCCAATTACAATTTCTTCGCTGAACAACGAGGCGAGTAACGGCACATGGCAATTAGCAGATGACTTGTGAGTTTCGTTGGGGTAGGTCGAGATTTTTTTCCCCTGATTCACGGTTTTGCTAAATCTTTTTCTATAGTCTTTATTTCTCATAAATTATACGTGTACCAAAATCATTAATAGATACTATTTTTTTTTGTCCTGAAATATGTTACGGATTTTTCGCTTAAAAGTATAATTGATGACACTCTCTAAACTTTTTCTTGTTGCAATTGATAATTTCAAATTTTCGAAGATAGATGAAAATTATCGCTGATTATTTTTTGACATAATTTTTACTTTTCTATTCTACAACGAAACGATAAAATGTTATGAATAAAATTAACACCATTATTACAGACTAATTAAAGGTAGTAATTTCATTTTATTATTCATTACTGTTTTAATCACTGCTGACCAAAGTCAACGGTTGTTCGTTTATGTAATTCAATAATTATATAATTAATACTACAATAACTGTAAATTATTTACGTTCGTACACATCTATATTTTAGAGTAAAATCTGTTCTCTATAATAAAAACTAACTTTAAAAATGAGAATAAAGTTATGTTCGAAATGATTACGATATGATAATTGATGATGTTGTGTTTATCATGTGATTCTCAATCTCTCGAAATAATTTATAGCGAGAGCACATCCTAATTAAATATTTGCAGCGAGTGAAATGAATTTAACGTGCCTTAATAAACTGACTGGGAAAAGCGGCACAGGAAAAGCGAATTTCGTCGCCTTTCCATTGCGTGCAAACCAGTGAACTTTTCCGGATCGCTGACTCATCTTTTTCTGCACGCTATATACTTCAAATAACGAGTGCAAGAAATCTTACAGTTCCTAAATTGAAAAAAAACGTAATGAGATTAAAAATTAAAGATTACTGTGCTAGTCTCAATAATTTTCTTCTACATGTTTTCCTCTGAAATATTTTTCTACTATCCTGCCGTATTTTAAGTATTTTTAGGAGATTTTTTTCGATGGCATATACAGATTTATTGAAGCGTTATAAAAATGTGCAATCCATTTTGAAAAAGAATGCAATTGAAGCTCTATTTCGGTATCAAATACTGGTTAGTGAAGCTTTTCAAGCGTTGGTTATATCATATTTAAAAAAAATGTATTTCGTCGTATGTAAAACTTTTAAAAACTCAAAACCAAATTCAGCGTGTTAAATATATAACACACGCATTACACTATGTATTGATGAATGTTTATATAATAACTCGTTAACAAACTGAAACAAAGCCTTTTTTCGTAAACTTTTGATTACATTCCAAAAAATGCAATCAAATATAGAATCAAACTCCAATAATTAAACAAGTATAAGAGATTATTCAACTGACAATTTTCACACATAGTTGAAAAATACTACTCCTATAAATTATACATCACAGTTTTATGCAAACGTTCAACTCTGCATCGTTAATCAATAATATCCAAGTGGATTAATTAAACCCGAACTATTCATTAACCGAACTAACAATCGACAGAACAACTGAAACTTGATCCCAAAGCGCAATACATAAACGCGTTGAAATGGATATTTTCTCGCAGTGCAGAGATGATTGCGCGTAAATAAATCGCAAACGGGAGCACAGCCAACAATACGGAAGAAACTATTCCTCCGCAGGTAAGCGGACAAAAGAAGATATTCCTACGATTTAAGCGATATTCGCGTCGCGCATAGTATCGAACCCCGTAGCCAACGCGACCTTCGCTATCAGCGCTCCACTGTAGATTGAGAATCGTGCGGGCGCGCTCGCTCGGCTTGAGATTGTCATCTGTTGTGCGCCGGAAACGATCTCGTCGCTATTTCCGGCTTTAATAGGAACGGTAATTGTCTTAGAAATTCGCTCCAAGATTCGTTCGTTCGATCGCCGTTATTTTTCATAGTAATTCAGACATGGTCTTCACTTTCTATTGCGATAGGAACGCATCGATCGTTAAAGTTCCCATAAGCCATTTACACGGGGATAATAATTATTCAGTTTTTTATTGCGCGTTTACAATATCATACACATTCGGCGAATTTTATCGATCCTAAAAGAAAAGTATAAATGTTTGAAATTAAATTTTCTTGCGCACGTATAAGGCATTACCATAAACGCAGTACAAACAGCCGAGTCATTAAAATTCGCTCTCTGTCGAAAATCAATTTTCAATCGCTCATCAAATACAAATTGAACATTCGGCCAATCGTTGATGGTTATTCGCGGAAAACGATGAAAACATCATCTTTCGATATTATAAAAGGGGAACCAATGTATATATCGAAATCCCACGCATATGGCCGGGATAAATAATTTAATATTTACTTTACCATTTGCAAAGTATATATAAAATCACAGTTATACCGCTTTCACGCGCGCGCACTGCAGCAGCTCTCGCAATTCCAAGCGTAACGAACGCGCGGAGCTCTTCTACACATCCGCTCTTCTCGAGAGCTATCGCATTTTTCCCCCCGGGAAATATAAAAAATCGCGCACAGATAAAAAGTTTACACGCAAGTGCGTATATATATATATCGGCGCATGCCCATATCGTCATGCATTATTTATGGAATTATTCATTTTCGTCGACTTCCGTCAATGTCACACGTGTGCGCGCTCTCGTATATACAAAAAGTTTTATTAAAAAAGAAAAAAAAACAACAACAACAACAACACACACGCACAAAACGCGCTATAAATTCGAAAAGTTTCCTTTCTTTCTACAAAACGCTCGCATATACACGCATCTGAATTCCATGACTATTAAAAAATTCACGAGTTTCGCGTGTCGATGTATATGTACGAATGTGAAGCGCGCTTTTCGGACGATCGGTCGCGCGTCCCACGTGCAAAAGTGTCCCTGCGCCCCAAACAAAAGCGATATCCGCACACGGGAGCCGTTCAATTTGAAAAGTTTAATTTTCCTCTCTCGTCCGGTGTGAGCAGCGCGCGAACGAAAGATAGAGAGACAGAGAGTGAGAGGAGGAGGGTGGGGGAGTCCAAAGCGTGCGCGTGAAAGTTATAAGTGAAAAGCTCCCACAGCCGAGCCGCAGAGCAGCCAGTGAGAACCTATATATATATTATATGTGTTATACCTGTATATAGGTAGAGAGGAAAGAGTAACGAGCTGCGCGACAGACGATTGAGATGAATTGTAGTTGCGAGGAGAGCGAGTGTCTTGCGTCTGGGTCATGGATTTTGCGGCAACTGTATTCTTCTATATATGTGTGCTTCCTTCGCTTAGACATGACGACCTTGTCTCGGGATTTTGTACGTTCATTTATTTGATTGTTATCTGAGAATTATTACCTGCTGGATGGACTAAATTTTTTGATAAAACCCATTAGTCTTCTCGAATCGGATTCGTTGTTATAAATCATTAATATAGTGGTACTTATTTTCAGAGTGTTATCTAGGTCTGCGGCGTCTAATCTGCCATAATATGACATATATTAGAGAGGTTTCATTTGACGCATTATTCAAATGCAAAATTATTGCATTATAATAAGATACTAAATTTTAAACACCAACAAAATCATAAACAACCCACTGCATCTAACGAAGCTATATTAAAAATAAAATCAAAAGTGATTTATGAATTCATTTCTGCAAAATGTAGAGCACAAACTTTTTTTTAACTAATACTCTCTAATCTGCTTTAACTGAAGCTATAATGTATACTGGCAATGGTTTTTCCGTTTTCTATCTAGTATCGTTTCAAGATTCTTATCCCAAGGGCTACTCTGGTCCCTTCCGATATCAATTCCCCCGAAACACCTCGAACCGGCCATCTGTCACCATTACCCGAGCTCACACTACCTACTGAAATCGTATAGGCCTCAACGCCTGCGCCTTTCTGGACCAAAGACTGATAAACTAGCGCTCGGCCCTATGTATATATATACACACGTATTATACGCAGTGCTCCGCTTCCTGGCATCGACGCGAGAGAGAAAAAAATGTGAGCCGCAGCCGCATTACGCGCGCTCGATGCACAATATATATATACCACACACATATAATGGGCGCGCGAAGCGCGCATCACCAGCCGTGGCGCGCGGGGTGCGTGTTTCGTATTGATTCGAATCGGAGGAAGCCTCTCTCGCGCGCGCTAACTGCGAGACGACGAGCCTCTCTCTCTCTCTATACCGCACACGTGCCTATACGTGTGTACGTGTATCTCTGGTGTGGGTGGTATATATGCGCGCACAACTGCTCTGTCCCTGTCTGTCTCTCCCTTTATCACATTTTCGCGTCCCGCGCGCGCGAGAGCGTCCATAAATTTTTGACTTTTCACCGCCGCCGCTGCCGACGCCGTCGATCCATCTACATCGCACCCGCGCAGCAGCAAAAGCCCGCGCGAACGACGAAGGCGAGCGCGCGCTTTCAAGCCCTTTTCATAGCCTTTTAACCTGTCAATCCTAATATTTATTTTACCTGCGACTAATTTACCGGGATGCTAATGACGTTTTAATCCTTTTTTAGGCTGCGCGCGATTTCTCACTCTTGTCGACTCCTATGTCTTTTTTTAGAACTGAAGCGACAATTTTTGTGTGGCAAGGGTGAAGAATTCGACCGATCCGAAATCAGGCTTTACACGCGCTATACCGATATTTCTTGTTAACGATCTTTGGTCAGTCCATTCGCTTCTAAGTTTTCTTGATTTTAAAGAAAGTAGTATTAATCGAAGCTGTGTATCGATAACATAGACTGAACAAAATATTTATATAAATTTTATTTTCATATAAAAAATAATATTTATTTGAAAAGCTTATTACAATATACGATTCCAATCAAAATCAAGATTATTTATAAAACAGTATTGAGAATCCTTTTTTATATGGTTATTTTGGGTATTAAAGATAATGTTGTTGCTATTCTATGCAGAAAATCGCACGAACAACAGAGGTTAAAATTAAAAACGGTATTTAGTCAGTATGAAAAATGCATTTGAGCCCTTTATCACAGACCAAAAAGAATAAATCGTGCCGGTTAAAATGGGTTAAAACGTTCTCACGTTATAAAGGTACATACGTGCACACACAAATTTTCCAAAAATTGTGGATGTTATTACAGCAATTTTGATACTAATGAAGGCAAATTGCATGCATTGCTTTCAAAAATATCTCCTATAAAATGCAATTATATTGCAAGCTGTTCACCTTTTTTATATAGTTTCAAAATTACGCTCTTTTGCTGACCGTTTTTCTACACATGTGAAGGCTGGTGTTAATAATGTAATTGCGTTTAAGTAATTTTAGTGCAAGTTATTCAAAACAGTTAACTGTGAGTAACAATTCAATTAGCTACACTCTACTTCTCGTCCGAAATGTGCATCGTTTCAAACGTGTATAGCGTGTAAAAGACTAAAGGCAACTTTTAATTTTCACGTCAAGAGGTTATTAACAATTCGAATTTATTGCAGTAAAATAAGAGTTAATATTAAAACCAAATATATAATTAACCATATTATACACAAATTATTTTTCGTTGAAAATATTTCGAGATCATAAAAAGTTAATGAAATTTATTGGACGATTTGGCATTAAACCCACGAGTTCTAACAAGGATTAAAAAAAAATAATTTGTGACAAAAGTAGGATGAACTACTTCTATGCTTATGTGAATTGAAAGCGTGACATAGTCGACTATAATTATAATAATAGAATACATATTTACTTTCTTTAACAGGCCTCTGTAAACATAGAAATGAGTATTCAGTGCTATAGAAAATCACAGAAAATCAATTGTTTAGTCTTGTCTATCTTAAGATTAAGTTAATTTTGTATTACGCTACTTCCCACTCCTATTGATATCAACAGTTGCTATTAACAAAAACGATAAAAAACCATTCTCGCAACTTTTGCATTTGATCATTCATTTTAGTTCTTAGTGTAAAACAAAAGGAATTCGTTTAATTAAAATTCACGATACACTTTTTTGGCCAGAAAATAAACTTTTTTAATTACCTTTGTGGATGGACAACTTTACTTGAGAATGCGTATTTTTATACTTTCATTCCAGGCTCGCGTTCAAAATTGGATTAGTATCAGCTTTGTACTTACAGCAAAACCTATGCAAATATTGTGGGAATTCGAGAGCTTGTTTCGCTTATAAATCAATGTAATAATCACCGTCGGAGCTTCGATTTTTTCAATTTCAATAACCATATTACCATTTTGCAATTAATGACAAATTTATTGTTCTTTGATTGATGACAATCTTCTAATTATTTTGTAATTATGAATAAATGAACTATATTACTTGGTAAACTAGTTCAGAAACACAATGGAAATACCTTCTCAATAAGGTCTTCAACAATAAATTACACTCGAAATTAACTATGGGAAATATGTAAAATATTTGTTAAACAATTCTTACTATGTAATAACTAATTAGTATATAAGTATTTCTCTAGAACTTTTAACTTTGAGCTTGTTTTTTCTGCTCTAGATCCCCAAATGACAATAATAAGGGTGTGCTCCTCATTTTTAAACATAGTTGTTTATATTTTATGCTTATATGCACGTGCGAGTAAACGTGCGTGAAAGCATGTAAAACTGCCTTAAAATCTCTTTCATTTTGAATTTTTTTTTTCAAAATAAATCTGAATTTCGTTAGACACCCCTGGAATTAGTTCAAAAAAATGTGTGTAGAAAATAGAGCAATACTCTGTATAAATTAATTTACCGTTGTTTATGCGTGTCGCGAAAAACTGATGATTTTTTAGACGGGGGCGCATCGATTTCACGTTCATTAGGAAACCAAAATTCAATTGCTATAAGTGACAAACTTATGATTGAGGTCACATATTGTTCCTATTTTCAAGATGAATAATTTACGCCCCCTAAAATTATTAAAACAAAAAAGTTTTTTCATAACGGACAAATAGTATTTAATTTTAATTCTTATAAAAATGCAACATGGCGGAGATAATGCTCTATATATTTTTATTAATAGTGGGCACATTGATATTAGATCAAAGTTCTCGAAAATTTAACAAGGGATGATAGCCTAAAAAAATGGTATAGCATTTATAAAAGAGTTTATTTTATCGTCGTTTAAAAGTTTAAAATTGTCTTGAGTACGCGGGACAAGTTAAGAGTTTTGGAAAATTGATAATATACCTGTGTGCAATTATTGGTTATTAGTACTTTAAATAGTAAAAATTCATTAATTCTGCCATTCATTGTTATATTTTTAATAATAAAATCTTATGATCAAAGAAATAACAAAAAAACTGCCCAAATTAGAAATCGTATTTGTATAGTAGTAATTTTTTTAAATTTCGTATATTGTCTGTTGATTTGGATCAATGTACATCTGAAATGTTAAATTATTCATTTTCATATTTGAGATAATATAGTTTTCATTAACATTAATACTAAATAAAAGTCCTTTTTTTATAATAAGTAACAACACTGGTTAAGAATAGAAAAGCATTTTATTTATATCACGTAAATACATAATTATCGATATCCTATTTATGACCGTTGGTGTTTAACATACAATGTAGGGAAAGCGAGATGCGTTCCACTTTTCTATTAATTAAAAAGAGTAAAGCAATAAAAGTTTATTGCTATTGAAATGTATCGAAATATTAAACACCATTGGTATAACCGATATTAAATAACTTTAAAAAAAGTTACAGTACATTTCTTTTAGTGGAAGGCACGGCGTGACGACGCAACACCGGCGTGACGCGTTGCACCGTGCTCTGCACACTTATATCAATTACAGGGGTCGCTTTCGAATTTTCATTGAAGATCTTACAGTCAGTTTAGTCCATGTCTTCGTATAGCAAAACAAAAAGCTGCAATAAATTACTTTTAAAAAGCACGATGGTTAAAAGTATTATGGATTTGTCAGTACCAATAATAATAACTTAGATACAAACGCTAATTGTTAGCTTCGACAAGCGGCAGCCTTCTTTTCTTCTTCATATTTTACAGCTATAAGGCTTGAAGTCCTCATTGCGAGTCTTATATTATAGCTCTGCTATGCTGCGCTTGAGCAATGAGAACCTACCTTTTTAAGTAGATTTATAACCACCACAGCTACCGTAAGATAACCACGCCAAAATTCTGAATTTTTTGAAAAATCATATAAAATTTTATTCCAAGCTTTTCTGGCTCAATTTTTCGTTCAAAACTCTGGAAAAGAATATTTAACACGTTACTAGATACATAGACATCATTAAAGTTTATAATAAGTATGAAAAAATCTTGTAATGGTAAAAAATATGGAAGAAATCTAGATATCCTGTTCTTTCTTTGTCAAAGTACTTTGCCGTTGCCCGATTCCGACTACATGGAGATAAGCGCTGATCTGGAACTCTTTCACATTTTTTACCATTGCAAGCTTTTTCATATTTATTTTGAACTCGGACAATATGATATGTATCCGATAATATATTAAATATTCTTTTTCAGCGATTTGTACAAAAAATTTAGCCAGAATTGCTTCGAATGAAATATTATATGATTTTTATAATATTTTCTTTTTTGGTCGATGATATTGAATCCGCCATCATGAATTTGAGATAGAATTAATGTAGGATTCGAAAATAGACATGTTTAGTACACGATTCGTATATATTGTAATAGTTCAGAAATATTTTATCTCGACCGAAAGATTGAATTATCGAAACATAAATTAAATAATTTATGTTTTTTTGTAATTGCTTTGTAGATCAATGTTCACAACAGCATAAGAGTAGCTTTTATACTATCAAAAACATTGTATGACATTTTTTTTTCTACGACTTTTATATACAAATGTAAAGTTTTGAAATTCAAGGAAAGAAGTTGTGCTAGCTCAAAATATCATTTTTGTATATATACAGAATATATAAAATAAACTCTTCAAAATAGCGGAATCATACGATAGAAGTTTTAAAATATGAATTTGACACTAATAAACAACATTTTTAAAACTTTTTATATTTATGTTGAGAGTTTATGAGTTTAGGATTTTTGGACGTAGTTTATAGGTTTTAAAAAAGTATGTTTAAAATATACTAGGACATGGACCATTTTCCATATCGTATGGTATGCCGAAGTGAACGCAATACTAGATCATCATTTAGATCTATCGCCTAAGGCTAACTAGGATGCATGCATTGTTGGGCAACCGTTTGGTTATAGACTCGTATGACACATGACTCCCAAAAATTTTTATTCTGTATCATAATAAGTTTATTAAAACCTTAAACTTGGAAACAGACACAAAATCCACTTGACTATATTGTCAGTATCATAATGCTAATTTTATAACTTCATCATATTTCCAAGTAAAGACCGTTAGTTTGTCTTTGGTTACTTTATCGAATTACATTGAAATCGAACTATAAATAAGAATCATTTA
Source organism: Torymus auratus (assembly GCA_900474315.1). Lineage (NCBI taxonomy): Eukaryota > Metazoa > Arthropoda > Insecta > Hymenoptera > Torymidae > Torymus > Torymus auratus. Next base: position 28,455 of record UXGD01000077.1, read on the forward strand.
ATAGCCTGTTCTGATTTCCAAATATATAAACATACGTGTTCCGTACTAACTACAACAGCAGCATTTGAGTGGACGATTGCTCGCATCAACTTCCACAAGTGAACAGAAATTAATAGCTCACGTGTACGCGCATAGACGCATGGTGCGTGCAGGCAGTACATCACGCTGCTAAAATCAGTCAAATCTCCTGCATTACAGTGCAGAGAATGCGCTCGCGTTCTATTTTATCGAGACTTTACGTTACGTGTACGCGTGGGAGGGAGAGCGAGAGGGAGAGGGGGGAGGGAGGAATGGGGCACACAGTAAATTCGAGCTTTACATAAAGGATAAGCGGTGTCGGCGGCGTCGGCGCGAGTCTTCCATATACACGCGCCGCAAAATGTAAATACAGCCGTATAGCTATGCACGGCGGTACATATCCCATGAATTAACCTAACGGAACAGATACCCATTTAGGCGACGGCGACCGCCGCGGCGTGCAATGCGTACATATTCCCCCACCCCGCTCTCATTCTCTCTCTCTCTCTCTCTCTCCCTCTCTCTCTGGTACACGCCTCGTATTTAGCGTGCATATATTAGCACGTACTTTAAAGCTTCCCGAAAGATCACTCGTGTCTTATTCAGCTCTTTGTTTTTGCACCTCGCTTCCGAATTTTTTTTCCACTTTTGGGTTTTAAGGGAATTTCAATAACATTAAACTAAGGCCAATGGGTGAGTGAAAATGGCTCTTCATAATTCTAAAATAATTATTGAATTTGTAATAATCCTATTATACTTTGGTCGGTGCGTGATGATAATTAATCAACCATGTATGCGTAACAATAGATATTATATATTCTATTAATATGGCCAAATGCACAATGTGGTGTAATAAATTGACTACTGTGTCTATAAGTACGAGTAAACCATAGCTTATAATATTTATGTCTAATAAGAGAATTAGCAATAAATCGTATTGACGGCTTACAATATTAGTATTACGTGATTAAATATCGATGGGATAATTATAATTATGATGGGATACTATAAAAGTTTATAATTAATAATTAAACTATTTTGTTTTTTTTTGTAATATTGTGCTTTTTATATTTGAATAAATATAATATTAGTGTAACTACAACAAAAATATGATGCATTTTGAATTCTACTAGCCAAGTATCTGAGAATGAAGAGGCATAAATGCCGAGACCTGTATAGTGCAAATGCTACATAATAGTTTAAAAAGTCTTGCGTAATTTTCAAGAATTCTTTGTGCAGTATTGTCACTAAAACGAGTAGGTTAAGGTGATTGTATCAAAGAACCATTGTTTCCTGGAACTTTGTAAAGCTTTGGTTACAGCAGCACAAGTACTTTCTAAGCATCGATACAATTCCAACGAGATTTACGTTTCAACACTAAACATTTGCATTTAAAGCTCGTATTTTTAAAGCGTGCATTGTGCCGTCGAAAGGAAGTGCTGTTACAATTGATTTTTGTGTTTGAACCTTGAATACTTTTATGGGATTCGCTTAAAGCTTCGACAATAAAAAAAAAGTATGCAATTCAAATAACTTTTTGTAACTTTGGTTATGGAAAGTATAATAATGATAAATGGATGATTGGATGCAGATACGTATATAAAACAAAGTGCACACGGTTTCTATATATTCATCACTATTTAATCAATTCTAAATAATTATTTTGAACGATTGTATATTGATATATTTTTAATTGAACCTTTTATGTTATTTTTCACACTTATCTGATTTAAAATTTGATATATATATACGGTCTTGTAACAGTGACATTTTCCGAACTACAAATATTTATGATTTTTCATATTTAACGATCTCTAAATTATACTATGCATTTTTGTTGCTTTATTCAAATATTCTAAAAGCTTAAACAAAATATAGGTATATATTTTAAAAGTATACGCTCAATCGTCTTTTGATCCATGTATAATGTATATGGTTATCCACAATCAAACTTCGAAGAAAATACTAATTATTTTAAAAAATATTGAAAATAAATTTTATAGCGTACCTAAAAAAATGTTAGGCAAATATGCATATTTCTAAAACATGTGTGACTACTTATCTTTTTATTGATATCGCTTATGACTAATTTAAAAAGACTTTAAAAAGAGAATTGTGACTTTGTTTTAGTTCTGTTTTCCATTACTAGTGGAAACGATATCAGTCATAATTGTATGATTACAGATATATTGCATTTTCTTATAAAATTTTTCACATTGATTATATTTGTTGACTCATATGACATTTATAATGAAAATAATTTTTCTGAAATTTCGAGTGACTGAAGCTATTAAATTTTTTCTTAAATTAAATTTGTTATTTAATAATCTTTCAACTTTATATTTTTTTGCGGTTTTTGAATTAAATCATTTTGTTTTAGGTGGATTTATGGGCGATATCGCTTTACCAAACATGAAATATGAAACCGAGTGGCGAGAACAAAGATGGAACAAAACTTACTTGGATGAACTTGATAAGTATAAAGATCAAATAGAAAATGAAGGTTTGCAAGTTGAAGAAGAAGGTTTGACTGGTATGTCAACCTTCCTATTAGTAGTTAATATTCCCGAAAGAATAACTTTATTGTAAAATAAACTTGATTTTATATTTTATTATAGAAATTTTACAATTTAAGAGTGAACAAAAACCAACAAAGCTAGATAAGAAAGAAGAAAATGAGGAAAAAACAGGGTCTATCGTAGCTGACCGTAATCAGTATAATTTTGATGGAAGCGCCATTAAAGAAGAAGATAATGTTCCTGGTGTTAAAGATTATGGTTTTGTTTTTAGGTAACATTCTCTAATAAAAGTTTAATTATAATTATATTTTACCATTTCCGCGCGATAAATTGTACTAATTATTAAATAAAAAATATGAAAAATTCCTGAAAAGGTTTTTATTGTAATCTATAGTAAGAGATTACAAAATTAAAAAAATATATTTATACAGAAACTTTTGATTTAAAATAATATTCATAAAATTTAAAAACTATTTTTTATAGTCAATTTGAGTCGAGAGCTTTATAGAATCATAAACTAAAACTTTTCACATTTATATACTTCGTTTAGTACCATACTCTTATATGAGCGTCTCTATAATATCTACTTTTCATTGTCTGCTTATAGTAAAGAGTTGAAATTTTTGATGGGACTTTTAGCTAAAATGTACTCTACGTCAAAATGATCATTAAAACTAATGTTTTAAATCAACTTTTAGTTTAGATGAAGACACAACTGATAAATCTACGAAAACAATCGTTGAAGATGCAACACTTGAGAAAATCAAAACATCAACTTTTGTTAATACCGAGCAGACTTTGTTTCCGAGTACAACTATAGCTTATGAAAAAGAAAAACTAGCAACGCCTAAATATATTGAAGATGCTACTCTTGGTGCTGATGATCTTCCAGGAAAAGTATTTTATAGTGAACATTTTTCTACTGCCATACCCCAAATTAGAAGAAGACGACATCACCGACGAAAGTGAGTTCTTAAACATGTTTTTTTTTATCTAACAGCATATTTTTCAATGCACTAGGCTGTAGTAAATAGAATTATAAGATGTTATTAATTTACCATTGAATGATTAAGAATGTATAGCATACCCTACTTACAGTTGAATTATTTCATTTTTTTTGGTACATTTCTCTAGTAATATAGCATTAAAAATGCCATTCTGTATTATTGCAAAATATTTTTCAAACCACACGAATTTGATTTTTTTTTTGCATTTTGTCCCTGAAACTAGCGTCAATTTTTTAGCAGCGCATGCAGCAACCCAGTTTCCAACGGACTATTGAATTCAGTTGCAGTGTGCCACCTGTGATTTTTCCTCTCTCTTTTTCTCCTCTCGCCTGTGCCAATAACAATGCCCGTCATCGTAAAGCAGGAAACGGACTTTGATATTACGTTTCCCCTCCTCCCCCCTTACTCACATCGCTCGTCTGCGCTTTAGCCCAAAAATTTTTAATGAAAATGTTAAAACCGCGCGGCTGTTGTGGTTATACCTGCTTTAAGTAGCTTCATAATAAAACTTCCATTTAAGGGTAATATTTCATAAAAGTTTTTATACATCACGTTTTTATAATAATTAGTAACAATACAATCAAATTAAAAGAAATCCGAGCTTATAATCTTATTTATTGGTAATCAGTAGTTCATCTTTAGCTTCTTGTGAAAAAATTTTTTTGCCACTGGAAAAGTATTTATTATTTGTAGTAATTAAGTTTTTAGAAGAAAGTTTGGTCGAAACATTATTCTGCCTTTTAACAGTCATCAATATATCAAAGAAAATATATTACTTCTTCAGCGAGACCGTTAAAGCTGTATTCTGTAAATAAAATTTTCAAGTGAAGTGAGATGAGGTGAACAAGGGGAGAAAGAACGAAAATTGCACGAAGACGAGGGGAACAATGTGCTGACGATAACTAAAGCGCGGGCATTAATCTTATTGCCCACATCAGGGGAGTTTTCTGTTTCTGACGCGTCAAGGCGATGTTACTCAAGGCTCTCCTTATAAATTTATCGATCACCTACGTATGAAATTCAACTTCTATTATTCCTTCAATTCACTAAATGATCGAGATTGACAGCACAATTATCACAAATATATACCTATAAGAGAGATGGAATTCATTCTGTCAATAAAATCATCAATTTGATATAATAAATAAACAAATTAGATGGAAAATATTTTTATAGTTGAAACTTAAAGTACAGAAATATATTATAATTTTTCTAAATAAACTCTAAATAATAATAATTTTAATTATGAAATCATCACGGTGACTGAAATAAGGAAATAAATTTTACACGAATTTTCATTCTGCGCAGAATCTTGAGGAATCTAAACTACAATAAGCATTCTATTCGCTAAAATTATGAACCGTGAAGTTACGTTAATGCCCTTTTCACAAGCCTGTTAAATCAGTGTTCCACATGATGTTTCATTTGAGGTCACACACTCGTGTGAATGGTGTGGGCTCTATAGCGTAGTACAGTCTTTGAGTCAGATATGAAGTCAACTGATCGAGTAGTACGTTGGAAATATCTGGAGTGATAGTTTTTTTCTATTATAAGATAGCGCATTGACTTTCGTGTCTATTATCATTTAACGTTTAGTTGACTTTTTATAAAATTTAAATCAAAACATAAATATTATCTTTTCAGAGGTTTTTTAATTCCTTGATTATTATGAATGTAAATTTAAACTATTAAAAAGTCTATATCAAGAGTATAATAATTTCTAACGTTGTCTAGTGAAGCATTTCCTACAAAGTATCATGTTATGCAAATTTAACACTAGAATAACTTTAGTTAGCGATAGTATTGCTAATCCTCGAGATCCGAACATAAGTTCTTGTGTCAATATGACACAGGTGCTGCTGCTTCACCGAAATTCTATACCCCAAGTAATCCTTTAAATGTACATGAAAATTATGGATAACTCTTAAAGCTCATATTCAAATATAATTTTTATAACTAAATATTCAGAATATGAAGAGTTTTAGCACTGATTAACAATTTATCTACATAGTTTTTAGTAACATTTGTTCTTCATTGAGAAGCATTACAGTTTCTTTGGTCGACGTCTTATGTTTTGGTGCACTAGCCAAAGTAATTCGGAAATTGGCATTAAAGTTTTGTTACTGTGTATTACTTGAATCATTCAGAATAATATTTTCGTTTATTCAGTAACATTTTTTGTAACTTTAATAATTAATATTTACTCAATCATTACATCAATACAAATTCAATTTTTTATTTTAAAGGTATTATAATAATTAAATTTTTTTATTTATTTACGAGCAAAAGCCTATTAAATTGACATATCAAGGTATTTCAAAGAAAATAAAAACCATAGATCTTTGTTAGTGGTCAAAGTTATTTTTAAAGCTTCTATATTAAAATCTACGGGCCAAAAGGTGTACAGCTTAGATAGTTTTGTACGCTAGGCTATCACGAATACATAGTCTCCGAAACGCTCTAATCCCCGCTATTCAGTGTGAAGAGCTCATTTCTGTACTTTTAGATACTTCAAAAGAGCAGGAGGAAAAGGAGTAATTACAGAATGTAGGTATATATATAGATGCTTGAAAAGCGGTATTATCCTTTTTGTGTTCGGCAACTATATTTCTTACCACCTATAGACATAAACAATCAAAATAAAATACGGATAATTATCAAAAGAGAGCCAAAATATTTCATTAAAAGTTATTGAGCGATTTCTTTTGAAAATATTTTTAAATTCTTATAGTAATTACTTCTTTTCTGTAATATAGGACTCACTATTCGATAAGTTATGGTTTGAATGAAATTCATTTATTCAGAGTTGAAAAGTATAAAAAAAACCTTATCTTCTGTGCTTTACAATAGAAACTTGTATAAATTTTTCAAATAGAGTTATGATTGCAAAAAATATTGTATTTACGCTTTACTTACTCAAATTCGTAACTTTCAGAGTAAATTACTTTTTTTTTAATCTCTCGAAAAACCTATCATAAAAACGCTTTGCTGAATGAAAACGAACAGCCTATATTTATTCGATATTTTAAAGTTAATCAAAATCGTTAAATTACGAAGCCATTAAAAACCTAACGAATGATTTACTATGGCAAATAGTGAGAGACAGAATCACATAACTATTTAATAAGTTAATAAACTATAAAATATTATATTAATAATCTATTCCAATACCTTTCGAAAATGTTGGAATCGAATAAACGAGTAAATTAGCCGAACCATAGCTTACATTGTCGGTCGACAAGACGAACGACAGACAAACATCGTATAGACTTGAATACACAGCATAACACGTATCCCACGAATGCCGAATTCCCAAGCGGGGACAAGGCCGGAGCTTAGACGCGCGCTCTCCCCCCCGTCCACGAAAAGGTCAGATCGCTGAAACGCTTGGCGTGTTATCTCCCCGGCAGGTCGGCAGGTCGTCGCAAGCACAAGAACAAGAGCAGAAGCCGAGGGAGCAACGGCGGCAAGGCCAAGAGCGACAAGGCCAGAGACAAGGCCGCCATGGTCCGTAGGGTCAACAAGGAGGAAGACGAGGAGGAGGAACAGCGGATCGCTCGGCAGCAGCGAGCCCCGGAATCCGCGGCTCTGGCAAGGCTACGCAGGAGCCTGGCTGTCGGATTGCTGACGAGGCGGAGGCGGGCGGCGACGGCGCGCAAGGAACGCGTCTGGGACCACGGGGTCATCCCCTACGAGATCGACGGCAATTTCTCGGGGGCGCACAAGGCCCTCTTCAAGCAGGCGATGCGCCACTGGGAGAACTTCACGTGCGTCAAGTTCGTCGAGCGCGTGCCCCGCGAGCATCCCAACTACATCGTCTTCACCGAGCGGCCATGCGGGTGAGTCGCGGTCATTTACTCCTGTGTTCCTCGTTCTTGCGATTCCTGACGCTGGAATATCAGCTTTTTCAAATAATACCAGCAATTTTGCAAAAGTCCTTTTAATCGAATTTCTTTTACAGATGTTGTTCTTTCGTCGGCAAGCGAGGAAATGGACCGCAGGCCATTAGTATCGGCAAAAATTGCGACAAATTTGGAATAGTCGTACACGAGCTCGGTCACGTGGTCGGCTTTTGGCACGAGCACACACGGCCGGATCGTGACCGACATGTGCAGATTATCCGCGACAATATAATGACCGGTAATATATAGACTGTTTAATATACTCTGATAAAAGTGCTTTCATCGTGCTTCATACTTTTGATGTTAAAATGTACTTATAATAGATACTATTCATAATATATTTACGGGTTCCCTTTTAGAGTGGATTTGCTATTATTTTTTTTGTTTTGTTTCATTTTTAGGTCAAGAGTACAACTTTAATAAATTGACCGAAGACGAAGTGAACTCTTTAGGACTGCCTTACGATTACGATTCAATAATGCATTATGCGAAAAATACGTTTTCAAAGGGTACTTACCTAGACACCATTTTGCCGATGGAGAGCCATGGGAAGAAGAGGCCGGAAATCGGACAGAGAGTGCGATTAAGCGAGGGTGATATAGCACAAACCAATTTACTTTACAAGTGTTACAGTAAGTTTCACTTTTTAAATATACATTTCATTTTTTTTTTAGATTTAATGTAATAATTTAATTCCACTGTAAATTATACAGTCAGAAAAAGTTTGATATATTAATTTTTAAAAGAAAACTAGAGAAAACAAGCTATACCGTTTCAAAATGAAAAATAGTTTTTTTCTTCGCACTTTTTAATTTCATTTATGGAATAAAATAAGATAGTAAAATAGCATGCAAGCGCTATATTCTTGTGGAAAACTATTTTAAAATTTCTTATAATTATGTCTGAAATACTTTATATTATACTATAGGCAGCTTAAAACTTCTTCAGTCAAATGTAAAATATTTATAATTCTAATGAGCGCGCAAAAGTAATTCAACAAAAGCGCTCTCTATTTATCCCGGCAGTAAAAGAATACAGCCATTATGGGCGTAATAATTATGACGCTTAGCACTATACAAAAGCGCCGCGGCAGAGAACCTTGCGCATTTACGGCCGCTGCCAGCGTCAATTCTCGCGCTTGCGCGCGCGCCGCTCCAAAATATACCTACACACTGCAGCTCAGCAAGAAACGAAACGGCGGCGGTTGACGCGCGCCGTTCAAAGTTCCCGTCCATTAAGCTCGCACAAAAGCCTTTTACGCGCCATGCCGGGGGTAGGCAAAATGAGGCGTGACGCAAAGTTCAAGTACGCGCATAATGACAATTATAATCGAGCGAGGGGTGACTAATAAGGGCGCGCACGTGTGTTTCAGAGTGCGGGCGCACGTTCCAGGAGAACAGCGGGAGCTTCGGCTCGCCGAGCCATCCAAACAGCTCGCCAGGCGCGGGCGCGGAACCCGAGCGCTGCGAGTGGCGTATCACCGCCACCCACGGCGAGCGCATTGTCCTCAATATCACTTTTCTCGATATATACAAGAGCGATTACTGCCGCAGCGATTTTCTCGAGATACGCGACGGCTATTGGCACAAAAGCCAAGTTCTCGGTGAGTATACATCATGTATATTATGCATCGCACGCAACTCGCCGTACCGCGTGACTGAACCAATTTCAAATTGCGGCTCTGTAATGCCAGTGGCTTGATTGTTTTGGGCTTTGTCGGATTACGCTGTGCTACACTTTCGAGCACTAATTTAAGATAATTGTATGAGCATTTGCACTTTCAACTCACTTTGCGCCATTGGCTCATTACTAACATTATATCATATACAAGCAGATTGAAATTGAAAAGTAAATAAATTAAATAAATGTAATGAACTCTGTTAAATGGCCAATTCGTGGTAATGGCTTGTTTTATAACTTTTAACTTTACATAAACAAACGTATTCTATAGCTGTTTTATAATCAGAAATTAACTGTCAAAATGGCGCACACTGTTAAAACTTTTTTTTTCATAACCGTAGGTATTTACTAAATTAATCATAGTTTTTTTTAACTTACCATCAATAAAATATTTGAAAATTAATTAGCAAAAAATAATTGAAAATATGTTTGATCCCAAAATTTTCATTCATACCTAATTTCTAATACATTTGAGCAAACTCTGAATTTTATGTTATTTTTTTTTGTCAAATAAAAGAATTGAACCATAAATTAGTCTACATAACGTAACAATCTGTATAGGAATCACTAGAAATCCGTATGCAGTACGTGTTATAATGAGTTGGTTTTGAGGTTTGTAGGCACATGTCCTAATTTTAAAATGCTCTCAATCAATAGTTTAAAGTGCACTGAGGAAAAAGCGCTTGACACAAGTGCAGCAGTTATGCGGTCTGAAGTGCCTAAAGCTCTGACGATTGTGGAGCAATAGAGTTTATTCTCTGCAAAATGATGAATTAAAGTATAATTTATACACCAGAGTTAAATTAAACATGACCTTTTTTATTCTGCATTGGCTGTTTGTCAATGATATATCAAATTATAATCGTTAATATTTTATTAGTCGACTGATTTGAAGAATTTGTACTATTTAATGCATGAGGCGTGTTACACGATACAATACAATGAATGAAATTCAGGTTGAGATTGGATTAAATGTACTTTGGAATAATTTTGATTATAACAATACGTATTGTTACTAAAATTTTAATTAGTACGCTTCAAATTGTAATATGCTTTTGTAATGTGTTTCCAGAATGTGTGGTAAAAGTGAATATTGATACGCAAAAGCCTCTCATTCATTATACGTAATAATTTTGAATGGCAATAAAGAAAATTACAACTTATGATAGGATTTTGTAACACTGTATTTGTTTGTTACATATTAAATTATTTAATGAAGAATTCATTAGCATTGTTTTACTTTTGCTGTGACGACATGTGTGAACGTATTATTAGTGCGGGAAAAGTTCACACTCGTCGTCTCTGCGCATTGCTTCAGCAACTTTTGCTGCCGCTCTAGTAACTTAATTTACTTCTTTACTCGTATTTGAACAATGGGAGAAAACTATTCTTTCCTCTGGTTCATCCACATTTGACATGTGTTGCCTTTCCAATTTTCAAGAGATATACTCATTTTCTTTACGCTTTATAATTAATATTATATAGTTTTATGCTATTGGTAGGATTCATTTTATTCTTCATTAATTTCATCATACACTCGCGTTGTCCTAAACCACTAATATTTAAGATCACAATCATCAAAGTATATCCTAATCAAAATAATATCTAAATTTGAATAGTTTATGATTTATAAATATACATCTCTAATTAAAAGAGCCACGATTAATTAAACTAAAGTCGGATGTTTCGGTAGCCTCCGCAGGCGATAATTACATAATCACTTGATCAGATGTAGCGATTCAGATCAGGAACCTAATTTGACGTGATGAGATTAAAGCTCACATACGTGACGTAATTCTCGCAGGACGCTTCTGCGGCAGCGGCAAGATCCCGGACCCGGTGGTCTCCTCGGGCAGTCGCATGCTCGTCACCTACGTCACGTCCTCGCGCCAGAGTGGCCACGGTGGCTTCAGCGCCAACTACGAGGCCGTCTGCGGTGGCGACGTAAAACTCGACGGTGTTGGCCACCTGGAGTCGCCCAACTACCCCGAGGAGTACCAGTCGAGCAAGGAGTGTGTTTGGCGGCTATCGGTGCCCCAGGATTACCAGGTCGCCCTCAAGTTCCAATCCTTTGAGATCGAGAGCCACGATAACTGCGTCTACGACTACGTCGAGGTGCGCGACGGTCACGCGCCAGACTCGCCCCTCATTGGCGTCTACTGCGGGTACAAGCCGCCGCCGGATATCAGGTCGACGGGCAATAAGCTCCTCGTCAAGTTCGTGAGCGACAGCTCGGTGCAGAAGGCCGGCTTCTCTGCCACTTTTATGAAAGGTAATTATTTCTTTCATTACAACACATTTACACCATTCTATTAAATAAATGCCTTTGGAAGCTTATTTCGAATAGTTTGTACATTTTACTTTATAAGTTTGATTTGGTGTTTTATAGTATTCAAACTCCCATAAAGAATTTTTTTCGAATAGAGCGGATCATAAGCCGGACAAGCTTTGTTGTTTCATAACTGTTTGAGCGAAAATGGTTCAATGTTTCCAATTCTCTGTCTATTTTAAATATTTATCTGTTTTTATTGCATAAATATAGCTAATAAGGCTATTTTATATTACATTTATAGAATATAAGGTTCGTGAAATCGTGACACGCTGTTCGGTCTCAGTTTGTGATGGTCGGTTATGGATTTACAAGTTACGCAGTTAGACGATGCTGCGTGTGTAGCAGCTAGATAAAGCCAGATTCGCAACAACAAGGGTTACGGAATTGATACATCAAGCGTATAAGCCTTCTGTCGGTGGGCTGTAAATCGAAGATCGACAATTCGAGTTGCATTCTAACTTGGGGTTATCTATACAAACAAGCTCGGTAACACTGACTCCTGACATTTCCAATGTACACTGTTTATTACCTACGCAAATTTACTTATTATCTAGACTTCGGCCTACTATCTCGGAATCGATAATTGTTCAGGTTGGTCAAGAGAATGAGAAGTTGAAACCGCTCTCTGCTGATGTATAAATGCGGCCACTGCTTTCTCGGCGTTGCTCCACATTGTTACTCCCTTCTTTTTGCAAATGTCACCTACCGTGTTAGATAAAATTTTGCCGAAATCATTTTCATATGTGTAAATGTCATGCTCAGTTTTCTTCTTATAAATGATTTTTTATTTTTTCGTTTCGAACTGGAGTCGGGCTTAATTCGAAAAATGGACAAAAATACTATTTCTTACACGGGAGGAAAATGGCACTCTGTACGTACGTAACATGACGGTACGTCATTACGTCGTTACGTACGTACGTCATGTCACGTACGTGCGAACGTTCCATTTTCCCCCCTTGTAAGGAAATCTACTATTTCTCCAAAGGATAGGTAGCCCGGCCTTTTGATTATACCTTGACAGCTCTTTGTTTTCCGTATCAAGTCTATAGCAGTGTCTACTAAAAGTTCGCGCACAGCTTTACCTTTGTCCCCTGTAGTTTTTTTTACCTCACTGCAGCATCCGCACGCGCATACGTGTGTTAGAGAGAGCAAGCTTTGAGGAATACCACCTCGAGAGGTGCCGTGTTTTCTGTCCCTTCGGTAGCTCGTTCACTCTAACAGATAAAAAAAGGGTTTCGCTGTGAAAACTCGTTACAGCTGTTAAGGCATATAATTATGGCCCTCTTCCTTCTCGGAAGCTATATAGGCGCGTACCGGGAGGTCTCGAGGTCTCTGTATTTTCTGTCATGTCGATTATTACGTCCAGGCACCGAGACCCATCCGCTTAACGCCTCCTACCTATATATAGGTATATATTCCTCTCTTTCAAATTTCCTTCTGTTCCGTAAACTCGGCACGTCGCTTCCTACTCTATACTCCCCCTATAGTGCCTCTCTCTTCATATTCGTGTATTTTACTATATGATCAGTAAACAAAAATTGGCCATTACATTCTCTCGAAAATGAGCATATAAGATAATATATTTACTTTACCTAAAGATCATATTATCCTCCGAATTTTCACTAAGCATGATATTCGATACCATGTTGAATATTCAGTAACGGAAAATAATATATATATTTTAAAGAGTAATTCTGTTGCATACCATAAACATATCGTTCAAAAATTGGTCCTCATTCACAGAATGAACACAATCATATAAGTATTTCGGATTATTACGAATTATATTTATTTGAAATGTTCATGTACGTTTTATAAAATGAAATGACCATTAAAATAAATTCATGAAATTCTATAGGACATCGTTAAAGATTATGTCGTATTTTTTAAAGAATATAATAAATCATTCGAATGAATAAATCAAAATTTCATTTAAATAGTTGCGAAAATATTTGTAATTGCTTTTTTAGAATTCGATGAATGTGCATTGACCGACCACGGATGCGAACATGATTGCATAAATACTTTGGGAGGGTACGAGTGCTCCTGCAAGGTTGGCTACGAGCTTCACTCTGATGGAAAACACTGTGAAGGTAAGTTATTCCTTTGTACCTTACATATTGATTTCATCTTTTTTCGAAATATATATATATCCGAAATACACATTATCAGAAAACGCTTAAAAGATTGTAATCGCTAGAATGGAGTCTTCCTTATTCCGAATGTAAGGCTTTTAGTAAACTATTACTTCCTCTACGCTTCTGGAACAAAGTTGGTTCCGCCGTTAGTTCGTGGCATATAGATTTACCCCTTTGGCGTACCGCTGTATAGTGGAAGCCTTTATCTGATGAAAATGTGATAGTGTTGAGCAACGGAAACTGACTTTCCGCCCTAACGCGAACGAGACGATTGAAAATCACTGGCGATCCTCTATGAATGCTTGATCAGCAATCTCCCCTGAACGGTCAAAGACCTGATGACATCACGCAATGTTTAATATTATATACTCCTAGTTATTATAGCACAGTGATGATGGTCTGATTTTCAATCATAAGGAAACTGTTTAATATTTAATATTAATTTGCATATTCATGTTGGCGATATAGGAATAAAAATTAAAAAATTAGTTTTAACTTTAAATAACAATAGAAAATTGCAACCGGTTTTATATACACATACACATCATTATATATGATCATATAATATATGCTTATATAACGTCAAATTATAATCATATGTACCTTTTTTACTCGGGAAAATAACCCTTTATTAGAACATATATTACAGCATTATTGTGTATACGAAATAAATCATTTGTTTTGTTTACTTTTATTTATAGCTTTAGATAAATTTTGATATTTCATAGAAACGTATTCTATATTGTCCTTCGTGTCGAATAGCATCATGCAAACACGCAAAAATAAAATAAATACGCGGCTGTAGAGCGCCGGTGAAAAATTAAAAACCGTTCAAAGCGCATTTCATCGCGCGCAATCGCGACGTTATATGAAACGCCATGCTGATATACGACATGGATCATTCCGCATCCGCAGCTCATATCCCACGATTTATATTCCTTCTATTCGTTTCTCCGCGCGGCTTTACGCACATGTATATACACATACATAAACACACATATACGCGAACGTAAGCGCGGTACTATTTTATTCTCGTTTCCGTTTCTCCCTCATTGCAGACGCGTGCGGCGGCGTCTTCAACGCGAGCAACGGCACGATCACGAGTCCCTCGTTCCCAGAGACGTATCCCGGCAACAAGCACTGCGTCTGGAAGATCGTCGCGCCGCCCCAGTACCGCATCACCCTCAACTTCACGCACTTCGACCTCGAAGGTAATAACGTTTACGAGCAGCCCTGCGAGTACGACTGGGTCGAGGTGGCGAGCAAGCTCGCCGAGGACGTGCTCAAGAAGCACGGAATTTACTGCGGATCCAAGCCACCACCCCTCATCACATCCGAGGGCAATTCCCTCAAGGTCGTCTTCTCCTCGGACAACAGGTCAGTGAGATTAGCCGCATATATATACGGTATTTTGACTCCTTTGAAAAAAGCCCAGAGTGGAATATGTCAAAGGGAGCACAAGTTGCGAGGGTTCAATGTGTAGATGTATAGTATATATGTATAGATTATATTGGAGGGGCTTTTTCGAGATTTTGAGGGAGATGAAAGGGACGATTTGAAGGGTTTTACGGTCGGTTTTAGAGAGATGCTGTAAAATCAGGGCCTTAGAAGCTCAAACGATTATAAGAGCGGCACTCGTTAGGGCACGTGAATTGGGAATAAAAATTTCACTCTTGCTGTTTTTAGACTCTAGCATTTATTGCTCTTTAAATCACGTTCATTACTTTTACGATTTTCTTTAATTACAGGCGCTATTTAAAGGGGATGTTATTGAAACCGTATAGGTACAGCTTTGTATGTTTTAGAAGCCTCCAATAATAGCTGAAACATTGTCTTGTAGCATTTCCAACTTTGACAGTAACATCAGCATAAAACTTTAAAGTATATTACGATGAAAGACAGCAAGCATTTGAAAATATAAAAAGCAATTTTAAAGACAAGTTTTACCAATATTTCAGAGATGTAGATTTTTGCTTCCTCCTAGGGGAAGCTTTTCCTATACAATCAATCAAAATATCAAATACATATTGTTAAATACAATCGTTCTTTGAAAATGTTCAACAAATTTACGGTAATTATTAATCTTTTTCTAAACTTATTTAAATTTTGAAATCGATTACGAATATCCATATCGGCAAAACGAATTGTAAACAGGAAAACTTATTATGCAATTATTAAATCTACTAATTATTTCGAAAGTATACTGAATTAACATATTAAATGTTTACTTTGTAAATGCAAACTTATGATCGAGTTATATTTGAAACGGGGTTTTTTTTTAGGTCAACTAAAATACAAAGTAATCGTGATAGATATATATAACTATTATTTAGTCTATTAATGTTTCTGTTTCAAGCCCAAAATATCCTTAAGGATCTCTTTTTTCTTGTTAATCTTGTCCTTCCACGATTCTCCTATTTCATGCAGCCAATTATGAAGCTCAGGTATAAGTCCGTGACTTTGCTGCAATATTTGAAAAAAATTATTTAAATACATTTTATAAACCAAAATGATATATTCAATTATTAATACTATTTAAGATGTTACCTTGGGAGGCTGAGTAGGTATTTGAGTTACATCTTCGGGTAGTTCTTGTTCAACGACCGGAGGTTCAGGTGTAGGTCGTGCAGTGCTGAACGAAGGAAGCTGTTAAAAGTAAAATTATGAATTAATCGACTTGTAGCATATACTATTTTTGCTAAGAAGATGCGCCAAATTCAAATTCACGCGCGCAAATCAGATCGTAAACTCAACTTTGCACCCATCTTTAGGAAAACATATTCTTTACAATAAGTTACTGATTCAAGACAATACTTTTAAAAGAAAACACATTTATTTTGAAAACCTAATCCAAACAGAGTGCAAGTCTATAAAATTTTCTATAAAGTAAATCTTATGTTTCAAATATAGTTAAAATCACAATATACATTACCTCATGTCCGCCGATGTGTACTTCTTCTGTTACTGTAGCTTCACCAATAACAGGGCCCTATAAAGTTCAAAAATAATTATGTGTTATATGTCAAATGAATATTACATCAATCCAATAAGAAAGATTTTCTAAGAAAAATTATTTTTTTTCTATTGAGTTAAAATTCAAGAAAAAAATATTTATATAATCACATGATTAAATTGATTACCTCGATATTATCAGGATTATTAGTGTCATCTATTTCTATTATATCTTTGGGTTTCTGGAAAAATACAATACATTGCAGTAAAACATATTACGTATAGTCAGTTCGGTATACTATATTGAAACAACAAAAAATGTATAAACTTTTCTATCAAAACATTCAAAACAAATTTTAGTAATTTTAATCTAGTCTCGAAGAAGTAGAATTGTTTCGATTTGATGGTACGTTATAATAATAAGAGTAAATATAGTTGGTTATAATGATTAAATTATCTTTCCAGACTTATGCATATAACAAAATCACAAATGATAGTGAGCAAATGATGATGTTTCTTTATTCAAGTACAGATTGTTATTAGCTAATCTTTGGTATCGTAATATTATTTAATCCTATCTATATCGAATTCTCTCGTATAAAAATAAAATGAAAATAGAATATTATTGTACATACGTAATCAGCATGGACGTAGTTGACATTAGCCTGTAATAAATATTAAATAATTATTCTTAAAATCCGTTTAGATATAAAACGAGATTTAAACTATTAAAATTGTTAAACTAATGCACGTACCACTAACAGAGCAGTGCCCAAAAGAGCAAGTATTACACTTCTAGAAATCATACTTAAGTCTCAATATGACAGGAAAAATACGACACTGAGCTATAATTTCGCGAACCCACATTTTTATATGAAAAATTTCAAAGCCGCAGATATGACGCCGAGCAACTGAAACAACAATGAATCACCTTGAATTTTATCATCTATTTCATGTTAAGCTCTCGAGCAACACAAATATTGGTTTTTTAAAAGATTTTGAAGATATTCAAACGACATCATTAGACGTATATCACATAGTCTGTACGGCATAACGTTACCGTATCATAATAGTGCACTATTATACATATTACATTTCTATACTAATTTTATTCTAACAGTGCTTTATTTTGAATTAACTTTATTCAAATTCATTCTATACCCGTATTCGATTGAATTTATAATGACATTAGTTTATTAATAATTCTATTGTTTAGATACCTATTGTTTTATAAGTTAGGGCAGAGGTCATTTAAATTGTTACACTATTCTGTTATTTCAATGTTCTTCCTGCGAAATCAAAAATTACAAATCATTTTCGTGCCTTGCATATTACTGTAATTATAATGACAATAACAATTTTGAAAGACGTAAAAGAATAAATTAATTAAAAAGAAGATAAACATTTTTTCAATCGATATTGATGTTTCTTGTAAAAGTATTTGAATCTATTGACTTTTCTCAAATGTACTAGGAAAATAATTAATCAATAGTATCTTGATAAATAAAAATAATAATCTATTATGCAGAATGTGAGAATGAAATTGAAAGTATGAGAGTAAAATGATCCCTAGTATTTATGAAAGTTTAAAATCTACATATTTATTCGCATTATAACTCGGGCTTGTTACTTAAATAGCGTCATATTTTTAGCATGACTTACCACATGATTCCGTTTATCAAAGTTAAATCACTGCATTTCCTTTCATAATTTCCTTATTATTATACCAAATCCGTACAATAATTAAATATGGGAAGAAAAATGTATAACTTCCTTTTCCTTCAAATTATGATATGATTTTATTCAGCATAATATTCATATTATACAGAATTCGCGTCCTAATAAAAGATATTTTATATCAAACAATAATAAAGCACTACGTTCCTTAAAATCTTGTAAAATAAGAATCTTACATTTGACTACACCTGCACGAAACGCATGAAAAAGATAAAGTCAAGCTCCGTTCTTTTTTCCAAGTGAAGTTTACACGCGATAAAGCGCGCGCGCATCCACGCGAATCCACGTGTGCATTATTCCAATTAAAGCGGGCCCCTCAGCGTGTGGACGTGACGCCGTCTACGCTATTTTGTAACAAACGTACTTTCAGCATGCAAAAGTCCGGCTTCGCGGCGATCTTCTTCACGGACATGGACGAGTGCGCGAACAACAACGGCGGCTGTCAGCACGAGTGCAAAAATACGATCGGCTCTTATCACTGCTCCTGCCACAACGGTTTCACCCTGCACGATAACGGCCACGACTGCAAGGAGGGCGGCTGCAAATACGAAATAACGGCGCCCACGGGCACGATCACCTCGCCCAACTATCCGGATTATTACCCCGGCAAGAAGGACTGCGTTTGGCACTTTACGACCACGCCCGGACACAGGATCAAATTGGTAACCTTTCCCTCCTCCGCTTTATATCTCCGTATCGCGCGCTCATTTTCACCTCGTAAACCGGGAGAAACATTTTTCCCGGCCTGCGCCGCCTGACTTTATTGTCTTTGTCGTGTGTATAATGGATACCTATTATCTACCCCTCGGCGCGTTTCAATCTCTCTCTCTCTCTCTCTCTCGCTTTCGCTCTTCTTTCGCGCCCGCGTTCAGATGCCTGTAAGTAGATTAAAACCCTATTTCCAGGATATCTTATATAATTTATGCGCGCTGACGGCGATTGCTTTCAAGTCGGTGGCGAAATTATATTTCGTTAAAAATTACGATGTAACTTAATTAACGCGGGGGAAAAATACAACAGAACGGTTCTAAATTTTTCAGTAATTGTTTGCTCCTTTTTTTACATTGTTTTAGATTTTTAAAGTATTTGATATGGAGCCTCATCAAGAATGCGCTTACGATCATGTAGCGATCTACGATGGCGATTCTCCAGACGCCGAGAGACTTGGTCGTTTTTGCGGGAACAAGGAACCGCATCCGATTGTGGCAACCGGAAACCAAATGTTCATGGTTTTTAAAAGTGACACCTCTATTCAAAAACAAGGATTTCTGGCTCAACACGCGACAGGTACCTCCTTTTCTAACTTTTTGAGGCTTTGCTGCATCTAAATAATAAAATTTTGGTTAAATAAATTAAAGCTTTCGAGAATTTATAACATTTTCCTAGCCATTATTTATGTATAATATACTTAATTATACAAACAAAGTACAGTAAAAAAGAATGAAAATGTTAATATATCTTTTTTGAATAAATATAGATTAAATTTGTAATAATTCGATGTACTTGAATTTTTCAATAACGCAGCATGTGGCGGCCGTTTACTTGCGACGGATCACGTAAAATATTTCTACTCCCACGCCCGTTACGGGAGTCAAAACTACGATCACAGAATGGATTGCGATTGGACCATCGAGGCTCCCATCGGCAAAAACGTTCATCTTAATTTCCTGTCTTTCAATCTGGAGGACGAAATTGACTGCAGCTACGACTGGGTCGAAGTGCATTCCGGGCTAGACACGTCCAGTCCCAGTTACGGCAGACTTTGCGGAAATTCGGTAAGTAGAGTTCGGCGCCACTTACATTATTCAATCATAACGTATTCAGACCTTTCAATATATTTCAAAAATTTGAAATTATCTGATAATTCGGTAAAAATAGTTTTAATGGCTTTTTGATCAGTATATGTATAGAATTTAAACATTTCAAAGTTCTGTATAGAACCCCGCAAACAAGTTTTCGCTCATACTTACTCTATAGTATAGAAAATTACTGTAATGCACTTCAAAGTCTATGGAAGATAGTTCTACCAACTTTAGACGAAGAATATATAGTGGTTTATCATGACATAATTGTATTAATTATTCTGAGTAGAGAATTTTAATAAATTATGATGGAATTTCATAAAATTAGCAATAAATTTTGTTAATACAAAAAAGACAATATTTTCCTTTTTACTAATTGTTTATTTAATTTTTATGTAATCACATTTAACTGGTAATGCAGATATCAGAACTGACTTTTATGCATTTAAAAATTTTGCTTTGTTTGATCAACAATAACACTCTTGTTCACAGAATACGACGGATATCATATCAATAAATGAAGCGCTGCTGGTGCGCTTCCGAACGGACGACACGATCTCGAAGAGCGGCTTTGCCGCCACTTACTTCGCCTACGATCGACCAGACAGTGAAGAGATCGTCGGTGGAGAGGACGAGGACGAAGACGACGCAGCGAGAATTTGATTGTATGGGAACACTTTAAGTTAATCGTTTTATCGTTTGTGACGTGCCATGTAAAAACCAATTCCCGCGCGTAAAAGTTCGAAGTGCGAGCCGCAAAAATTATTTTTCGAAAATTACCTTTCGAAAGATTCGTCTTTGAGTGCGGAAGATGAAATTGTTATCGCTAAAAAAGTGAATTTCTCGTGCAGTGCTCGATCGCGAAATCAGTTACATTTTCATTTTAGCATTGAATTAATAGCCACGTTTAACGATTTGGCTTTATTTATTTATAATTCATTTAAACACTCATATCTACATTATAAGAAAACTATATTTTCGTTTTAACAATATTGAGAATCTCCAACGATGTATTAGAATAAAACGAGAGTTTGTTCAAGTGAAATTAAGTGAATTCACAAAAGTGAATGTATCATCAAAAAATATAAACTATAGGTAAATAAGCGTAATGAATATATTATATATTATGTCAAAAATAATAACTCTGCAACTTAATATTGCAGGCGAAAAAATGAATGTGATTATAAGAAATCTTAAATTTTTCTATCTAACATTTATTAGGAAAACTTAAAAATACAACTCATTAATTTTTATAATTAATGTTACAATACGAAATACTCATTAATCTGTGAAGTAATAAGTAAATAAACTAGATGTTATTTATTTATCGAAAAAGCTCGTAAAATGTTCGAATTTATTTAGCACTTCCAATCATATGAAATTGTACTGGATTTTACTAATGAAATTCAGACGTAACTTATGTGTCCTTTGACACTGCCAAAAACCTAAATTTTCCGATTCTCTTCTATTTCTCTTTCTCTCTTTCGAGCTACTATTTCTTGTAAATAGTAAAAGTTGTCTAGTATAGCGAACTATTTCTATAGGACACGTATGAGCTATCAACGTTGTGCCGTTTTATATATTTACGTATAAAGAACTAACTAGTCTTAGATCACACTCCCATTTAATCCAAAGCAATATTTTCAATTCTGGTTTCGAACTTTAGAATTAAGAAACGAAAATAGGACTGCCAAATATACTGAACAAAAATATAAGCAGGAGCGTGATGTTAGTGTTATGATTGTAACCATCGTCGGGCAGTTGTAATAACAATTTTAATGATAATGACAAAAATTCGCATTTACGACAAGTATAAAAAGTTGAGTTCGTAATTTTTGTACATTCTTTATACTTTTTTTCACTTCACTTTTTGATATAAAGATGTGTATTACTCGTTACGACTCTTGTTAAAGAAAGAATTTCACAATTTATTGAAACTATTATATTTTACACGAATTGTAATCATAAAAATCATTTATTCCTTATAATTATGTAAGATAAATTAAAATTAAAGTAATCGATTAAGTGGCATGAAAACTGAGAAGTATGTATTTCGAAAACAATAAAACGTACGTCAAGAAAATAGCATAAACTACATTGAAATGTTGAAGTTTATTTGTTCCCAACTTTGTTAATATTAGATACAGTATACATTTTGTTCGAAGTAAATATATATGCGCTTATATGTGGGTATAGTCAGCTTAAAAATTAACAGTATATTGTACATAAAGTTACTTTTAAGGCTTCTTGCAGAATTGCAAAGCTCTCTTTCTCATCATATGCATCTCTCACTTTATCACAGTCGCGCGATTTTTTTTAATTCAAACAATGTCATTTTTATTACACATTACTTTGTCCAGCGCATCATCGCAAAAATGCAATTTTCTTATTAAAAAAGCCAGTACACGATAATATAATAAAACACAACACATATCAAGTATAAAACAATATATACGCATTAAAATAAGTAAAATTTATATACGATACAATAAAATTTTAAATAAAAATATCCATAAAAAACAAATCTCTTGACGAATACTTGCAACTCATGCAAATATGTCTTACATTAATAATAACTATATAGATAAAAATACAACTATATTAATTATATTTTATCCAAAGGACAACAATTTTTGGAACTTTGTTCGAGTTAAAATTTTTTTTGTTCACAATGATTACATATATGCATTATTGCACTTACGCAATACTGAAAATATATATATATATATATAAATTTATTTTTTGTAAATTTCAAATCTTCTAATTTTCCAAACATTTAACTAGAAAAACACAGCTTTCAAGATATGTTTCCATCGATTTTAAAGATATGTAATTTTGTACGTTTCTTTTTATACAATCCAATCAACATCGAAGAAAATATAGTTTTGTATTACCTACAATACATTCCAGCAATTTTACACGCTCACTTATATCTACTAGGGCAAGTATAATATAATAATATATACATCGACAGCGCAATAAGTCCATTTCGTTCAGACGGACGAATTGCAATTTAAAATTTTGCCTTTGTAAAAAAAATCTTAAAAACGAAAGAAAATTCGTTGGAAGAAATACATGAACACCAAGAGTTTTCAAATCCGAAGACGTCGTAATGAGTCGTCGTTTTATTGCATAACTCATGTAAGGAAGGTAAAAAAAGAGGATCATCGCGCATATACCCCTTCCAATACCATTGGACTCTAAAATCCGGCTCAGATACCAACTTATCTGGAGAGCGGAAGAAAACATGTAATGGCACAGCAACCCGTGAAGAACGCTTTTACATTAATTCGAGGTGTCACGAGCGAATGCCAGCCAAGTTCATCAACTGTTTTACAGGAATACCCTAAGAGACCGCTATTCTAAAGGATGATATTGGCTGACGCTAACTCGCGACAAAATAAGGACGGTCATGAAACAGGGAAAAGGCAGAGAGAGCAGTTTAGCTTGGTGTTCTTCTTTACGTGTTGCCGAGCTCAGGATCAACATCGGCCGACGTGGAGGCGCGGCTGGGCCCACTTCCCGAGTCCCGGTAGCTCGAGCTGAGACTATTGGCCATACGCTGGTAGTGTGGCTTACGGTCGCTCTGCGCCCGCGTATAATCCAGGTGATCGTACTCGAGTTCAGCGTTGTTCTGCTTTATCTCGTCATAAACGTGTTCGTGCTTTTTGCTATCCATCTCGTCGATACTGTGGTAGACGTTCAGATTCGGATTTGCAAGGTCGGCGTCCTTGTTCTTCATCGAGGCCGTGTGGTCGTATTGCAGGCCGTACGCACCTATTGAAATTAATTTTTTTTAGTTATAATTATGGTATAAGATCTGTTACTCATATATATTTAAGTCAATGGTGTACCTTTACAATTATCTTCTTCGTCATCTGTACAACATCCAAACCCTAATTTAGTTTTTTCGTTATTCACATTTTTCCTGGTCAAAATATTCTTTATCTGTGCATTATTTAAAAGATGATCTGTACCGTCGTCGGGACGAGCGTTTCCTTGATAAGAATACACGGGATTATCGAAATGATTACGATCTGTAAAAATTGTTTTATTATAGATTAGTAATTATGAAATTTGTCATTAAATTTTACTATTATTTTCTACCATAGCCACACATGAATTTGACAGATGACAGTAGTGAATGTCGAATAATTTTAGAAAGTGGATTTAATCAAAATAATATAGTAAAATCTCTTGTACATTTTTCTTTTTGCTCACTATTTGAAATTTAGCAAGATTTCTATAATTAAAATAAAAATTGCATCGTTGTAATAATATTTTGAAACAGACTCAGAAATAATTAATTAATTTACTGTGAAATATGAATTATTTTGTTGACATGACTAATTGTCATCTATTAAGTAACGAATCGTAATTTTTAGATTTCTCAAGATATTTTCATGACCATTACCTGGAGGTGTAACTGGCTCAGCTATGTACTGCACTTGCGCAATCTCCATCTTAAGATTAGCGACTCGCCGCCGATGATACATCCAGGCAGCGCAGAAAATTGCTATGCCCATAATGCCCGCGAAAATACCACCTATGACGCTACCGTAGCCTGCCGCTTCTTTTTCCTGTATGTTGCGCGAGAATAATTCTTCGTCGCAGTTCGGGCCTGGTATTTTAAAATTATAAAGTTAGTTTTTCTCCAATGTTATTAATTTATAAATTAATAAAAAGTGTGATATATTACTATTTGTTTGAAACATACCTGTACGACCATGCTTGCAAATGCAACCTTCGGCTGGGTGACAGATGAAGAAATCGTTTTTGCATTCACACGCTTCCATGCAATGATCTCCATAGTAGCCCTCGGGACAAACTAAATTAAAATAAAAAGAAACTCAAATTAGCATACTTGAAATAGTCTCGAAAAAAACTTTATTGAAAATTACCTTGTGAGTAAATATTCTTATAAAAATATTATAAAAATATTAGTAAGTAAAGAGTATAAATCATATAAATTAAATAGCATGCTTTTAGTATCCATTGTTAAAATGATAATTAGAAAACTTATTTCATAAGTTTATCAATTAATAATTCGAGTGGTTATACCTATCAAAAATTAAATGAGGAAATCGTTTTTGTGAGTTAAATATATTATACAGGATTTGGAAATACGTAGTGTGATAAATTTTTAAATGATAAATATTTACTTCAATATCTTATGCAAATATATAAGTGCAATAATTTTACGCGAATGTGCATTAAAAAGTATCATTTATCGAGTGGGGTTTTCAAGGTGTATTAAAAAGTAAATGATTACATGCTTTATAAATGATTTTTTATTGCACTTTTAATACAAATACAAGGGTAAATAAAAATATTTCATAAAATTATAAAGGAACGTTCCAGGCCAACTTCAGCATGCCCCAATGAATAAAATATATAAATTGTTATGTAAAAAAATTATGTCAACGCTTTTATATGAGTTAAAAAGCCTTTCAAGTAATACTGAAATGTAACGAATTAATCAACAAACAACATTCTAAAATCACAGTAAAAAGCTTTGATTAAATTATCACTTAGCAAAAATTATATTGTACTGTACCATAAAATTAAATATCAACAAGTGTTAATAAAAAAAAATTAATAATTAAAAATAAATTAAAAAATAAAAAAACAAACAAACGTAACATTGGATAACAAAGAAAGTATAATAACAACAAATTAATAAAGAACTTCATCTAGCTGGTTAGGAGGCATGCAAACTTAAAGTTTAGTATCTATTATCTACTATAGCCATTCCGTCATAGAGCAGGAAAAAATTTTGAAGGGATTAAAGAAACATCGGCTAAACGCCGACGGTCTGAAATTTAATCATGTCCGAGGGCTTACTTTCGGTGCAGCGCGTGCCGGCCCAGCCGGGCGCGCATCTGCACTGGCCGTCGTTCGCCCGGCACTTGCCCCCGTTGAGGCACTTGCAGTGCTGAGTGCAGTTGACACCGAAGGTACCCTCCGGACAGCGCAACTGGCAGTTCTTGCCTTGCCAGCCAGGTAGGCACTGGCATACACCGGTCACGTGGTGGCATTCAGCGCCGTTCTTGCACTCACACTGTTTGGCGCAGTCCTGGCCGTAGCGTTTCGGCGGACACGGATGCTCGCAGGTCATACCCAGATATCCGGGTCGACAGACATACTGTCCGGTCACATGGTCGCACGTAACATTACCTGTGGAGACAAAAAAGAGGATATTAAAATGAATCAGGAGTGGATTGCTTTGGATAGCTTCTTATCCGATCGAGACGATGTAGATTAACGAATTTCTGTTTGTACTATAGAGAAATTTTCTTATTAAAATTACAATTTATCATTGTAATTCTAGAATACTCTCAAATTTTTTTAAAAGTTACAATACTTATTCACAGTAAAAACTACTATTTTAGTAGTAATTTTACTAGAAAAGTATTTTCTGTGTAGGTCTTCTTTACGAAGTATAAACTGGTGAATCTCATTATTTTTACGATTATCTTCACGTAATTTATTTCTTGTGTCTAGTGGAAAATAATGATAGCTTTTTTTCAAAAGACTTACCAAAGTTTATATATTTTACTTTAAAACAAAAAATAAAATAAAATGTAATTATCAAACTTATTTTAAAAACAAAACAAAATAAAATTATAACAAATAAAAGGTAATTTTCAAACTTATTTTAAAATAAACCAGAAATTCAATTTCGTAAAGAAAAGATAAAAGAAACTAAGAAAAAAGATGAATATAATACAATAAATAAATTTTCATTTTCCATATCATTTTATATCAGATGGTGGAAATTTGCATCCTAAAATGATGTTAATATCGTTAAAAACACAGCACTACATAACAAACTTTAAGATGTTAAGCGAAATGCTTCTTCTTTTTTAATAAATCAGTAATGCCATTTTTTAAATATATGTTACAATATTGACGACAATAAAAATGCAAAGCAAAACTTGGGATCATGCATTTGTAGTTAGTGCAATAATACATCAAATTATCTACGCAATAACAGCTGATACGAAATTGTACACCGTGAACTGCAATTTTCACTCGGGGAAAAAGTCAAACAATGTGAGTACTTTCTTTTAATAACACCGTTAGCAAGGTCTTTTAAAACTTTTCTCGTGCTCATTCTTTTGCCCTAAAAAAATGCACTTTCCGTCTTAAAGACCTCTAATTACTGCAGTTTCCCCAAACTTTTCTCCGAGTGCACACACACACAATTTCATAACCGCCTCGCTTATACTTTACGAAGAATAGAATGGCACGCAAAGTAACGACGACACACCGCAAAGTACAGTAATTGCACCGCATGCACCGTGACTTTGCGCCACTCATCCTTTTACCTCTCGTCTCCTCCGCCTTTGGCAAGCCGCACGCGTGCGTGAAAGGCAATCGAAGATAATTAGCAAAATTGCTGGGTCAGCATTGACGGAACCCGCTTGTGTAAACCTACCGTGCATGTTCTCGGGACACACTTCCTTGCAGCGCACTCCGTACCAGCCCCTGCTGCAAGGCTGGGAGCAGTCAGGACCCTCCCAGCCAGCGGCACACACGCAGTTGCCAGTATCCGGATCGCACGAGCTGTTGTTCTTGCAGTTGCACTCGTTCTCGCAACCCTCACCGTAGAAGCCTAGCGGGCACTGCGTCTCGCACCGAATTCCTATATTGTCAATGGTTTACCGGGGTTAGTGTACGCAGCCAATTGTTACGATAATACATACCAGCTACGAACCCACTTTTTCTTTGCTAACGTATCAATATGATTTTTCCCATAGTCACTTGTCTTTTTATATCTTATTTGATATTTTGATTTATAGAAATATATTGCTGTGCATGATTAGCCAGTGTCACATGGTAAAAAAAACCGCATTGATACTTTACAAATCATTTTAGTAACATTTTAGTATCTTTACCTCCAGCGTTTATGATATTATTGTTGGCATTATTATTAACCCGCTCATTTTGTTACAGAAATAGATTACAGTTAAATTTTTATCCTCTTGTAAGCGCCATACTGAGAATAGTAATTTACATTGGTATACTAAAATCTTACTTCATTATATTCCTTTAAATAATGGTTTTCCACGAATGAAGTATATTTTTAACACGCTTTAGACGATATTATAAATAAAAGTTAATGTACAAACCGTGCCAAGGTGGTTTGCAAATGCATCGTCCGGTAACGGGATCACAACCATTACTATTATCACCATCGCAGTCACAAACCTGAGAGCAGTCGCCTCCAAAGAATCCCTTCTCACAGGTATTTTGACAAAACTCGCCGGTAAATCCGGGGGAGCAAGTACATGTTCCTATTCAAAAGAAATCATATTAATTTCTCCTTTTTCAATCTGTATTTAAAATCGTGAGTATAAAATAATTTTTATGAGCTCTCACCATTCCCTGGATTACAAGCTGCTTTGTTGAGACATTTGCACTTTTCAGTGCACCCGGCTCCGTAAGTTCCTGCAGCGCAAGGACGCTCGCACTGTACACCATCCCAGCCTGTTTGAATGAAATAATATTAATGTGATTATACTACTCAATCTTTTTACTACTCAACGAATACTTCACATAAGTCTAACTATTAGCGAGAGATGGATATAAATATTATATAAATATTACGTGTGAATGTGTCAAGAATATTTTTGGTGTAATGAGTGCAAAATATTACAACTACTACTTAACATCGTGAGTGTGCATGCAGAGTGTAAAGTGATACTGGTTTGAGATGATAAACTACAGATGCAATGCGATATGTATTAATGATAACATTTAGCATTTCAATAAGTGGAGCATCAATTAAACGGGACGAATATTTAATAACTTTTAGTAAATTAAATTCGCTTAACTACTGACATTACTGATTTAATATTTTCATTGTCATCACTAATTTGAAAATATTATTATTATTATTTGCAGCTGTAAATATTAAAGTTTATTTATTAAGAAATTTCACCTGTATAAAGTATTAAATTTGTACACAAATAATACAGCAAAATATACACAGTAAAGGAAAAAATAAAAATTAATTATATACTGTTTTTAAAAAGTAAATATTTAAATCTCTTTGAATTATTGATAAGTTCAATGTATTTTCATAAATTTGTTCTCTAACCGTTCGAGACCTTTCTTATATATATTCGTCAATGTATTATATTAAAAGAAAAAAAAAATAAGAGAATGTCGTACTCTGGCCTGATAAAATACTTTACTGCGGTATTCGAATAATATTTTGCAAAATATTAAAAACATTCTCTTGTCTCGGTAAATGTACTACCAAGTTGAAAATGAAGCAAAAATGTAAGAGAAACAATTACTGCACGCGACTTTCCACTTGGAACTTTACAATGAAGTCTTGTCAGAGCCGAATTAAAAGCAACGCACGCGAAGCTGCACGCGAGTTCTTTGTACAGCGCAGCGATTATGACTTGTACACGTCACTTTATGTTACGTCCACTAAATTTCATCAACGGCCCTGAGTGTAAAAATGACATTTAAAGACAATATGAAGTTCAATTAATTGGTTGAAAAGGAAATATTATGCTCGAAATGGAATATAAAATATGTTTCTGATTTTCTGTTTAACTTACACAAATATATCATAATAATGTTTATTAAAATTTTTAGTTTATAGGTAGTACACTAACGCAGCGGAAGCACAATAATGCTTTAATTTCAGTGATTCAAAAGTATGAATCACAATGTTCTTGTTTTTCTTTTAATCGGATATCCTTATACTCAAATACTTAGAAAAGTTATCGTCGGTTATTGTAAAAATGACTGTAAATACGACAAAAGCCATCACCTTTATAAAATAAATATTCAAGTGAATCTGATGAACATAATCAAACGAAATATGTCATTTTGCAATCGAAAGTTAATTTTCCCAATAATTTCATCACCTAGCACCTTATTCTCTTAACTCCGCGTATAATGATTCCCACTACACCCAATATAAAAATTCATTAATCAAAACAAAGGGAGCGCGCACGTACCGGCCGTACAGTTGCACTGTCCGTCCTCGGGCGAGCAGGTACCGCCGTTGAGGCAGACACAGCGCTGAGCGCAGTCCTCGCCGAAGGTGTTTGCCGGGCAGAGCTCGTCGCAGTGTTCACCTCGGTATCCGGCCACGCAGATGCAGGTGCCGTTGACAGGGGAACATTGCGCGTCGTGCTTGCACTTGCAGCGGTTCTGACAATCCTGACCGTAGGTGTAGAAGGGACAGGTACGTGAGCATGTCTTACCGGCCCAGCCGGCCTTGCACGTGCACTCGCCCGTCCACGGGTGGCACAGCTCAGTGTTCGCGTGGTCGCATTCGCAGACCTGTCAAAAATATATGTCATTTATCTCACTGCTTGAATCTTCTTTTTTAACTATACTATTCATATATGTAGTCTCCCTGAGCACGTATCATTTAACACAGTTTAATATTATTATTAGAACATCCTTGTGATAAGTTAATGGTATGCTGGCCTAATACCCCAGCGTACTAAATAATTGAGGTCAGTAACATACAATAATTTATTTTATATGAATCTCGTGGTGAAAATGTTGGATGTTATTTAATTTTAAATTGATTTGGTTTGATAATAGTAATTATTCAAAATTTTCTGTAATAAATTATGGACGTATTACACGTATCATAATTATAAATTACCTTCGAACATTCAGGACCGTAAAGACCTTCTCTGCATAGGCGTTCGTTGCAGTTTTTACCAGCCCAGCCTGGTGCGCATATACAGGAACCGTCAACCGTAGAACAGGATGCCCCATTCACGCAGGTACAATTGTTTGCGCAGTTCATTCCAAATTTACCCTCCGGACAACTCTTCAAGCACTGCACAAATAACACACTACTTTAGCACTTACTCCAAAAACACTCGTGTATTGGTGTATCAGTGGAAAATTAAAAGTAGTAAAATAAAGTCAAATGGAAAATACAAATTAACAACTTAATAGAAAAAAATAATAGGTTGGCAAATTAAAATGAAAATGTACCCTATCTCCAGTATATCCAGGTTTACACTGACACTCTCCGGTAATGTGATCGCATCCTGCGCCGTTATAGCATTCGCAAGGCTCGCTACAGTTTTTACCCCAATAACCTTCTGGACATCGATTTGCACACACTGATCCCTATATAATAAGAAAATCAAAAGAAAATAATGGAAAAATGAAACAAATAAGGCATAAAAAATAATAATGTCAAGAACATAAAATAATCAATAATAAAATATAAAGAACACCAGGGTTATCTTGTTTAGGGTTATTTAATCAATGGAAATGGCTTAGTATTCTCAATGATTGCACGTCTCATATTCTCCATAATAAAGTAATAGAATATGATTATGAAACATAATGATATTCATTGATAATTACTTTTATGCAGTTAATATGGATAAAAATAATCTGTTGTATGAGATTTCAATGACTGAAGGCATAGCTGTTTCCAAAATAACGGAAATCCTTAGAAAATTACGCTCTATTCTAAATATTTCCGTAGGTAAAGTCGTTTGATATTTACACTAGCTATTCATATTTATGAAATAAAGGTAAAAAATGAACAATACACGTTAAAGAACGTTGTGTGTCCTATATAAAGAACTATGTGTAATGACACTTCCGAAAAGGATAGCGTCGTTTCGAGCGTAACGTAAACAATAGACACCGCTGCGTTCACCTGTCTGCAAGAATGCGTATTGCGCTCTAGCCCTGCCGCCGCTATCGTAGAATCACGTTCACGCTTTGTCGCGGAAGTAATAATTTTCCAAGGAACACGACTTGTTACTCTTATGCCTTGTCACCATCTTTTGTTGAACAATGAATTTGTCTATTTATATATGTAATAATCTTTAGACAGAAATATGACTCCGTCGTCAAAAAATGACTCTATAAGTGTAAGTACTAAGAAGTTGATTATACAAATTCAGACGCTGTCAATCATATGCTGGCTGTCCACTTATTTTATAAACAATGATCAATATAATTTTAATATCTTTCATTTTATGATTCATTTCATTAGGCGCACAAAAACATTATAAGAGCAGATTATTCTCCTTACCGTCCATCCTGGAGTACAGAAACACTCTCCTGTCGTCGGACTGCAGGAACCACCGTTTTGACATCGACATTCCGATTTGCAGTCATCGCCGTGCTTTCCAGCTGGACACAGATCATCGCATCTAAAAAGCAAAATGGATGATTGAATATTTTGTTTATAAATTTTCTTTGAAACTAATACCTTTATCAAAATTTCGAAAAGCGTTGATAACAAACATTGATTACATAATTATCGTCTATTACACGATTCAATCATTACGAAATTAGATCGTTTTTTATTGGTAACTTAATTACATCTGTGAAGTAACATAGAAAGTGCGCCAATTATTCTCTTAGACAAAGAGTTTTACTTTCTAAATATTATGCTTAATGATTTCAATTGATGATTAGAAAACTATTAATAAAATAAAATATAAACCCTCAATTAGCTCCTAGTTTTTATTCGCGTATAGTTATTAGAAAATAGACTTAATCATTAGCAAACAATTTTCAATTGCTAATGCATTTCGTCAAGAAATCCTGGATTGTAATGAAGTAAACTGGGAATTTCCAAACTTTAGAATTCAGTGAAATCAGGTGAAAGTATACTCTAAAGTATACACTAAGAAGCCTGATCTGTAATTCTTATATTACACGTATATATTCAAATGCATGATATATATTCTGTATAAGATACAATGATATATCTCCTAGAAAATTTTGAATTATTCAGGTACTCACTTCGGTCACAAGTTATAAGTAAAAATAGGTCTTACAGTTTTTATATTACAAAATTTTTAAAGCATTGGCAATCGGTCTATAGAAAAATTGAGTGTTGTACAAATGAGAAATAAATAAATCTTTGTATAGAGTTAAAACTCTCATATTGATAGTACAGTTACGAGTCTTGTTTCCCTGATGGTTTTCAGAACACCAACCTTAATCATAGTAAGCAACGCTTAAAATAGTAGATTCGATTATCATTAATAAGCTCCTCATATTAACGCAAAAGTGAATTTCAAAAACTGTAAATACACATAAGCAATCATTTCTTAATAACGAAATTCAGACAGCTTACGATTGACTCGTAAGCATTCGAAACCCAATACTTATATTTAACCATTGCGTCAACGTCTCCACTCCTAAAAAACAGTCCCGCCAACTCGAATCCACGAACACTGCAACATTCCACAACTGATTTCCCGACGAGGTCGTTCTCAGTAGGAGTAACTACCGCCCGGGTATAGTATATATGGAGTGGTACTTACTCGCGAGTCGCGACACGTGAATCGCTCAGTTAACGCGTACGCATATGTAATGACTTTAACGTGTGGATGCGAACGAGTCGTAGGTGGGACAGGTTCATTCACATCGCGAATTAGCGGTACAATGTGTTAGGAGTCACGCGTGTCTCAGCCAGATCGAAGTTCTATAGTAATATATTTGGAAATTTTTTACATGAACGTGTAAGAGTATAGTCGTGTACCAAAAGCAGACTGACCGGCAAAAATGATATCTGAATAGAAAGAATTCATTTGAAATCTTTTATAAGCCAATTTCAAATAATTTGTTTGCAGAAATATAAAATATTAAATTAATATATCATTTATTTTAAATCGACCTCAGTATGTACTATAAGACTCTTGAACTAGTTTATTATACAGCTACTTCGAATTAAGATTGCAACAACTATTCAGAAAATCTTAAGAGTTGCAAAATCAAGTTGCAATATTATAATTAATCAAGGGCTCATAAAGGCGGTTGAAATGGATAAAATAAAAAAAAATTAAAAGACTTTAATCCTGTATAATTATTAAAGATATTGAAAGTGAACTAAACGAGTTCAGGTTGACGTATTAGTTTGTAGGTGACAAGCTGAGATATTCATGTAAATTATTTCTCATATCACTCCTAAATGATTATTCGAGTTGCAGCATATATTACCGCAAAAACATATGAAATATTGAAGAAACAAAAATAATAAATTCTACAGTGTTGAGACAATAATACGTACAATTTTAAATTGTCAATATGTTAACTAGTACTATTTAAAATACTGCTGTTACAATTGATTGCATCAACATTTTCGAGAAATAAACAATTTCAAAGGCACATTAAGCTAATATCACGGGTTCTTTATCAGAACGGAAATCGGATATACACGCTCTCCTTCCGCATCTTCCGAAAGCGCATCGCGGTCGCGCTCACTTCTACACACGCGCGCTATCGCATCGCCCCGCATCCTCATTACGCATATAAGTATATCGCTCCACACATATAGCTCTATACACATATTATACTCACAGTGGTCCAGTGTAGCCGGGCGCACAGTGGCACTCGCCGGATATATGGTGGCAGCTACCGGCGTTGAGGCATCGGCACTCCTCGGCGCAGTTCTGACCGTAGCGGTTGGTCGGACACTTGTCCTGGCAGTACTCACCGGTCCAGCCACGCGAGCACGCGCACTTGCCATCGTAGGGGTCGCAGGCTGCGCCGTTCGCGCACTTGCACTCGTTCAGGCAGTCCTTGCCCCACTTGCCGTCCGGACACTCTGTGAATGATGAAAGCGCGAGAATGGATTTAGGTGGAGTTTTTTTTTATCGCAAGAAAATTGACAAAAAAATAGAGGTTGTATCGGGTGAAGGTTATTCAGTGCTTTGCGTATGGGAAAAGAGAATAATGAGAGGGACGTAGAACTATCGTTATTGAAATGTTACAATCGCGATTTTCAAATTAGGAAAGTCGTTAAGATGAGAATGGCTTCATTATAAATGTATCTATAGACAATTTCTTTGAATTTTCATTAGTTTTTAGCGTTTCCCACTCACGTCGTGAATGACTCAATTCTTGTTGGCAATGGTCCCACGAGTCACTTAATTAATTTTCAGCCACAGATAAAAATATATGTATTTCTCCCAAACTACTTAAAGGTGGAAATCCCATCTTTGCTTTATAATAAAAAAAAAAAAATGATATACTGTGATGAAGAAGTAACATTTCCCATGAATATAAACATTTTATTCCAAAATGTACAATAAGCGTAATCTGTGATTCATCTGTTCTATTCACAAATAGATTGTTGGGAATAAAAAAAAATATTTTATCAAGACTCGAATCTGTTATTATGAAGAATGTGATTCTTAGATTGATCTTATTAATAAAATAACTATGGAGTAAAACTTTAGACGTAAATACGTTCAATGATTTTATATATAAAACTATATTACTTGCAATACGAAGTAAAATTTATTAAATAAAATATTAATATCAAAGATGATTAATTAGTTGGTCCAGAACCCAATTTTTTCACAACCAACAAAGTAAATTCTGTCACTGGTTTTGCATAAAGGAAATGAAATTAAAAATATAAAGTATATTTTTCAGTCAACTACTAAAGGATGATGTGTTTGTAATTGTACACGCAAGTGTGACTTCCACATTTGTCACTATTTCAATAAATTTGTAATCAATTATAATAAATTTACGAATGTAAACATGCTGCAGTGACTCATAAGTGAAAAAGAACTGTATGTATATTCATCACTTAGCTACGAACATTAACATGAGTAAGTCCCAAGAACATTATTTGATATATTGCCACACTATATTGCTATATATTTATAAAAAAAAAATTATATAAAATATGAAATTTCCCTAAAATACGAGTACGTTTAGTTATGAAGCTAACTTAAAAGCAGATGCTTAATATCTACAACACATGTATACTTAACTCTAGTACTTAAATTTCTAAACTCTAATGATAGAATCTAAATGATGAATTTAATCTTCATGTTAAAAATGAATAGTCGCACTGTACGAAATCAAGTAACTCAATCACTGAGTTTATGGATGGAAAATACAGGATTCACAAGTAAAGATTGCATCACCAATCAAACTGAATTATACTTACTGACATCACAGCGTGGCCCACCATATCCAGACTCGCATTTGCAAACATCTGGAGCACTACATGTTCCGTGAAGGCATGGTTCGGAACACACTGCGATACATCTATCGCCTGTGTTCGTTTGCGTGAAACCTTTGCAACATTCCTCGATTGGCCTTTGTTTGGTTATTGTCTGAAAATAAACGTCGTTTTATTGTTTGCCAGATTTCGATTTACAGATCCTTAAAAAATCGTTTCGAATAATGTATTACCTGAGTTTTGTAAACTGTTCTGAACACGATTTTGTATTTGGAGCATGTAGGTGGGAAACTCCAACAGAAACTTCTTGTTCTTTCGGTATACGGCTTCTGTTCTGAAACCTTCACGGTTACAGTATACCTAAAAGTAATTATTTTATCACATAAATATAAAATGTTAAGATGACCAACAATAAAGTAAATAAAAACTGTGTACACGAATAACTTACGATTCTTGTCTGGTACAGACATTAGGACCTTCAAGAGTGGCTTCAATTAATCCAGCAAAGAATATTGTAACTGCCGAAACAGCCAATAAACTGATGGTTGTCGTCATCGTGCCCGACATTCTTACTTGTTGTCAATCTCTTAAAATCTAACTAAATCATCTTTCTAGCCCATTAGGCCTCTTCCTGAATTTACTCTATGGGAGAAGTGGATTTGCTATCCTTATTATAAGCCTGAAACAAAAAATAATATTTATGAATTGACGTACGCAGTATGGAAACGGAAGGAACAATATCAATATTTTTTATAAAGACTTGTAAAACAATAAAAATTACAAATAATATTTTGTATTCATTATCATATTTCTTATTTTACAACGTAAAGATATTGAATTTTATTTTCAGCCTTATGAAAAGCACCATCTATTAATAAAAAAGCATGGTGAAATGTGATTTAATATAAACTCTATCTCCATATAACGAATTTGTCAATATTAGTCATAACGTCAATTATAATTTTAATTAGGTACACTATCAATATGTATTTTATAATATTTACTCAATTAAAGCAGTACAACAAAATTTGAACAATGAAAATAAGTGTTAACGCAATGATATTGTTAATTTGAGTATTATCCCAGTTAAGATATCACTAGAATCTTTTCAATGGTCACTTAGTTAACACTGAAAAAAAAGCTTCGCGTCAGATAAAAAAGCCGTCCCAAAATCGCTTTAATGCGATCGACGCCTATAAAAAGCAGCCGCGGGAGACCCTTCAATGCATAGTAGGGAATGAAAGGGGCGCAGAGATCGGCTTCATTTGCTCTACAAAATAAAGCGCATATAAAGGCCAGGAGCGTAGATAGCGAACTGAGTCACAGGAAGCAAAGCGCTAGATAAAATCCTCCTTCCTTCGCTTGTATATATACGCACGCGCACGCGTGATGAACTTTCGACCGCAATTTAATGCCAATAAGATTAACCATCGTGAGCGATAAAAAATTATGTCTTTCCAATATGCATTATCAATGTTTACAGTTTCATTCATAACGGATGTTTGACTTATTACTCTGATCATGAAAACGTATTATTTATATACTTTTTTATGATGCTTTTAATGGATGAAACTTTTTTTAAGTATTCACGTTTTAAAGTTTTGCATCTTTCTTATCTGTATTACAAAATAAATTTTTGTATATTACTTTTGTTGGATAGAGATGAGATGAAAAATGATAATCATCGTTACCTTTCTCAATGTATAAGCAGTAATTTCGTTTCAAGCGAAAATACGTATGTGCATGTACAAGTGTATCTGTTAAATAATTATTAATAATTAACGGTATTTTTGTAAATTGGTTTTGAGGTGAAATAACAAATTAAAAGCATTATCGACAAGATTGTAAACAATAATTTCTTATTTTTTTCACCTTAAAGCATAATCATTTCAAATAATTGCTTCGACGTAACAAATTTTTTATTAGAAAAAGATTGTATACTAAAGTTGCTATACGTCCGCGCGTAAATCGTAAACTTTGACGGCATTAAACTTTTAAAGCACGTGATTCGCAGTGCACAATTAAACTAATATAAGCATATGGGCTCATAATATTTATGAATTCAAGGAATATGATTATAATGAGTTTAATACATTTATTGGCACATCCTAATTGTACAACATAATGTAATATATGCAAATTGTTCAAGAATACATTCTCTTCTCAGAATGAATAAGAATGATTTATGATTTTTATTGACGGACCCGTGTACTCCAAACACTTTAAGTATAGCACATACTTAATACTTAATAGCACAACAATATCGTTCCTCAAATTAAAAAGTCTTTCTTATGAAAAAAACTGGAGTTATGCAGTGTTAATAATATAAATAAATTGAAACAAAGTATGAAAAAAATTGAAATGAAAAAATGCATAAGATATTCTATTTAAATTGTACATCATCGTACGTTAATTATCTTACTGCACACAAAAGAGATAAGGATCCGCAGAATCATTAGAGGACAATTTGCATGCGAAAGTGAAGAAAATTACATTCTTATCGGTAGAACGACTAAAATCTTCTCCGAAATCAACACAGCCGTTCCGGTCACGGTCAGTGTCGTGTGACTATATATGACTCCATCGAGGCAGTCTATGCTCCTCCCCTCGTCCGTAAACACGAAACGCAAATTAAGCCAATCATTTTATTTACTATGGTCAATAGGTTTTATCTCGCGCGATATTTCATCTGAATTCTTTTCTTACAGTAGTTCTCTTTCAAAACTATAAATATTAAATTTTATTTTATCGTGTATCTATTATTTCTTATATGCATTTTACTGTATTTCTGTATTTCAGAACTCTTATAAGTAAATAATAAAAGTAAATCAATTTTTCAACTCATTTGAGCAAATTACAATGTATTTTTTTAGTCTCAATCTTATATATTACATATGAAATAATACTCCGATAAATTGAATGACATTTATTTTTTTTTTACCGAAATTTTATTCAATAATTGCTAAAGTCATTTATTAACTTGATTTCTATCTAAAATGTTACACGTCCAACGAAATTCACATCAAACACAAATCTCCGCGAGCTCTTGAAGCCATTAGCCATCGCTTCCTCGAAAGCCTCATTAACAGTCTCGATCTAAGTACGGTTATGTAAGCGGCGATCCTTTACGCTGGTAACGTCGTCGCTGTATAAAGTGAGCGCGCGTCTATAGTACGCTCGCAAGAAGTCCTCTCCTCCAAAGAGGAGTATAGCCATAGATGCATAGGAGGGGGACAGACCAGCACACAGACACTCTCCCACTATACCTATCCGAGGCCGTCCGGCGAACTCTAAACTTCTCGACGAGACTTCGTATCACTCGATACCACGGTGCAGCGTCTCCTTCGCGGCCGTACTCCCGTTGCTTGTGTGTACCATATAGTGTCACCTTCTTGGAAAATCCAGTCATTGTCGCTCGCCAATTACGGATGCGTAATACACTCCTTCCGCGGCTCGCGATATTTTCCTTTTCTTTCGACGTTCGCACGGCGAGTCTTTGTTCCGTGGAGAGCTGCGGCTACTGTGCGTGCGCCCGGTGGAGGAACGAACGCTGCATTGTGCGTAAACACCCAGAGAGAGGTTTAGGCGAGTCTCGTGCGCGAAATACTATTATGTGTTTGCGAGAAAGAAAAATCGTGACTCGTCGTTTCGGTAGCGCTTTATTTTATTACCGAGAATTATGACATTAGGTTTTTTTTTCGTTGCCGTGCGATAAATTCTCATGAGATTTCCGAGTTTTTAAAGTATGGCCTAGTATATAGTCATCGACATTGTGAGTCCTGTTTTTGAACGT
Source organism: Torymus auratus (assembly GCA_900474315.1). Lineage (NCBI taxonomy): Eukaryota > Metazoa > Arthropoda > Insecta > Hymenoptera > Torymidae > Torymus > Torymus auratus. The sequence continues at coordinate 68,290 of UXGD01000077.1, forward strand.
ACCGATATTTAAAACATAATAAGGGTTATTTATAATGATTCACATTATTATTAAAAATAAGAGTAAATCTGCACCATAAGAAGAAATGCGATATTGTTGGCAGTATAAACGTAGTTGTAATCGCGAAAGTAGACTGATAAGAAATAGATTGTATTACGCGAATGATGGGGAGGAAATAAAATATGATAAACGTATATCAAAAAGGTAATCAAAACAGATTCAATAACAAAGGAGATGAGCTGGCCTCGTTGAACAATGTATCAACGCAGAATTATTTTTGATCAAAGTTTTTCTCTTCGATGTCCTTTCAACAGAATAATTCAAGGTTTTTATCTGAAAGTTTTTTCATTTTCTACTCTCTAAATTCGAATAAGTGAATATTCACTTATTTGAATTTAAGGAGTAAACTCTAAGAAAACTATAGTAAGTGATAAAATTGCTTTGAAACTACACTTTTGAAAAAAGTAAGTAGTCAAAGTTCGATTATATGCTGTTTCTATAGGTATATACTAAATTTTTACATAAGAGGATTTTAATAAAACGCATCTGCTTCGCTATATAATTATTTGAAAATCCCAAATGCTTCGTAGTTTCACAAAAATCTATTATTAAATCGATAAATAAATATTTTCCTGGCATCAATTCAAATGAAAACAAAAATCTTGCAGCGAATGATTAAAGACAATCTTTATTTACTAAATATTTTTTACATTTATTAACAATATTTTAAAAGATTAATTTTGTTTGTTTTTCTCTTAGTTTTTGGGTTGAAATATTAACATGATTTCCCCGTGGATACTTTTCCACATATACTCGTATTACTAAATTTTGAAAAAGCTTTCAAATTATCTACATTACAAATGATAGAAAAAAAAATGTATGCTGTCAAAATTTTTAACTACACACGCATGCATGCATGATCGTAAGAAATGCTTCCGTTCATAGAACCGTAATGCCCGTATAAGTGTCAATATAGAAGAAAGGACTGGTGCACACTTGGCACGGCAAACAACACATCTAAATAATTGAGGAAGTCCGAATCGGTTCATCAAACATATAATCTCAGCATCATGTTGCCGAGATAAATGCTCACCACTCTGATGTGATGCATTTAAGAAGATTAGTAAAAAAGTAGGCTTAGCTTCATTAAACGCTTGGGCAACTAGTATTATTCGCCAATTTATATAATTGATACGTGTAAGGCGCGCATTCTTTTCCATGGAACGAAAATAAAAGCAGTACAACCTATGATTATTGTTACATAAACAAAAACTGATTTCTTCATTTCTTCCAGCGTAAGCTTCGTTATAATTTCCATCCGCTACCTAATATTACGAATACGAAACGAGACCAGCGATGTTCCAATACCCAGGATTTTCAATTTTCCTCATTTCACAGTCGCTCAAATTTCAGTCACGCGAAACAAAAAAAGATTTAGAAACCCCTCCTTACGTAACAATTAAAACTCCCAATGCGGAACATTCCTTCGATTGATTTCCCCGTGCGAAATAATCGAAACGCAAAGCGTGCACTACATAAGCGTAACAATCGCGCCGTTTAATTACCCCAGCAGCATGGGTTACATAAAACGCATCGTATCACAAAAATCGTAATAAATTCCTCGCGGAATTCCACAAAAATCCAGGGCCCCAAAATTTCGGACACCGGCCCTGAGGCCCGACACGATCCACTTCCCCTAATGAGGCCGAGCCGCTCGCGCGTGCGTGATGTACGTTATATAGGAGCGTACGTTCCCGCGCGGCGACATGCGGGTCGACCCGCGCATCACGCGTGTACGAGCGCCCGCGCTTCAGACGCGTTGACACGTCTGTAAGAAGCTGCCTTGCTTGCACATTTTTCAATTGCGGCTGACGGCAGTGTACGGTGAGGGTTACGCGTCTAGCATTTTCCCATGAAGCCACCGAGCGCGGTAGAGTGTAAACGCTTCGAATGAGAGTCCATTATTATTTGCCATGCAAAAGATGAGCCAGTCCGTTGTATTGCCTGAGTGGTATAGTGTCAGTTACTTTCTTATATACAAACGTTTTAATCATTTTGTGGATGATTAAAAATGTTTATTTAAACGATGTTTTTATCTGCTCGGCGCGTTTATTAGCTTAACTGCGTGCGGGTTGTACGCGGCAATTAAATGTGTCGACTGCAAAAAAAGGACTCATCAACTCTAATTACACCCTTTGATGGAACAACTGTAAAGTAAAATGTACATATACGGTTGTAGCGTACTGGATCACCTAGTGATCCACTTTTTTTTCATTTGTGAGTTTTCCGTCTGATGAGCTCTTCTAGCAGTAGCTGCAGCAGCAGTGGGCTTCTGTGCTCATTAAATATTAAATTAAGCGACGTATAAAAAAGTACGTGAATACCACATGTTTTACACGTTTGAGGTACACTTGAGTAAATGCACAACACTTGTTCTCTGGTAGAAACGAAAAAGACTTTTTAGCGGAGAAATTGCTTGATTCACTAGAAATATATAGGCTAAAAATGAATTCATTTTATCGACATTGGTTAAAAGATTATTCCGGTCATATTCTCCCATTTATTAGTGAAAAAACTAGACGCAACTTTTAGTGGAGTACGCTATTTTTAATTTTTTAGAAAACCCAAATAACAAGCTAGTTATTATGATATAAGTGAGAGAGACAGAATAACGAAATTTCTGTTTTTGTTTTTATCTCCTTCGGATTACGGTAAATGAATTTTGATGAGCTCCAGTATTTTTTTATTTGCGTTTTATTTGTTTTTGTTTATATCTCCTTAGTGTACGGTAAACGAATTTTATTCCAATATTTTTAATTTGTATCTGGGCCATTCATGTTTTCTTTTGCTAAATGTTTGTAATTATATGATTATATTACTGTGAATAATTTAACGAATATTTTGTGGTTTTGCGACTCTAGCATTTTCACCTAATGGTGTGAATAATTTAACGAATATTTTGTGGTTTTGCGACTCTAGCATTTTCACCTAATGGTGTGAACAATTTAATAATAGGGAATATGGCCGAAATAATCGTTTCATATCTATCGAAGAATTAGCTATATCTTTCTTACATTTTTACTAACTTTCTGGCCATTTCGATAGAAAAATTTCTACCAGGGTTACAAAGTTGCATTATTATTAAATATATCACAAAGACAAAGTCAAACGAACACAGAAGACAGTGAAACATCAAGGTACGTCTTTCATCGTTGTTCATTGTTATGAAAAATGTACGCATGCGAGTACGATTTTCTCATAAATAATGTGAACGACAACTCGATGGAAATTCAAACAAAGACAGTTCTGTGGGGGAATGCGCACAACTGCAGCTTGCACGCTTGGCTTCGCGGTTATATCGGCGGGAAAATAACACGATACGGGCTCATTCATTTTCCGCGGAATAGATGTACTTACTTCAATGTCAACTGTTACACCCCTCGAATCACCAAACTACAGCGCTCTCATCGATCTTCTTTCTCGAAACCAAGTCGTCTAGTTTCATTAGTCCGCAGTTTGATTATCATTGATTTTTAAATCTCGCGCTTATACAAAATGAATCACCCGCGCGCGCGTTCGCTCGAGATAATATCGTCGTGAGTCACAAAATTATTTTCGCATGAAAAATCGACATGATTAATGCAAAATCGCCGATAAGTATATCATCGGAAGACTGAATTAACTATTCCGCGAACGCGCCGGAGAGTATATAGAGTTCGTCCGATCGGCAATACGCGCATTCGAGTCGAAGGTAAACACATCGCGAAATACAAGTCCATGATAGTGAGATGTGTCATTGCACGCGAGAGTTTAACGGTGGTCGTGTATGGAACGCTGGGGGCTGTTGGTGAATCGAGAGTATATTGATTGGCAATGCAATTTTATCGTCCGTTTATCACACGATACTATTATTTTTTATGTTATTATTGTCGTTATCGATATTGGTTCGAATAGCATATGAAACTCGCTTCACTGTAACAATATTAACAGCATTTCAATATATTATTTTATCTTGTATTTATAATAAATACGTTTATTTATAAAGTGAACGCGGCTTTATATAGGATTATTAATCAAAGTATTATAACGATATTCTTTCATTTCTGGCTTTGCATACTTTCCATTATAACTTTAAATTTCATGGCAAAATTATATAATGTTGAGATTTTTATTCCATGATAAACAGTCTAAGTTTTTGTAATTTCAATTTCAGATTAAAAATGAAATAAAAAATAGTCCGACACATTGAAACACACAGATAATATTTGAAATTCCAAAACGCAAAACACGAGTTCCGGAAAATCTACTAAACGCCGGAATATGCAATCTCTTTGTGCACTACGATTCGCGTCACGAAGTTATTCACTCAAAAAAGTCAACAACCATTATTTAGCTGAAACGTTCAGAATGCGAAGCTAATTAGAAAAAAAGGAATCAATTATTATACCATTTTCTTTATAAAATGACAATACCTGTCGTACAATCATTTCTACCGACTTTTTATTCTTCGTACGAAATATAAGAAGTTCGAAACGATCATTTACGTTGGCCAGCAATTAAAACGAATGTCTAATAAGCCGCGCACAATCTTTTTGGCTTTTGCAATTTTTTTCTCTGCGCTCCGAGGAGCCGCTTAAGAATAGCCGCCGTAACGTACAATGTAATAATCAGGTATACTATGTCACATTATTGCATAAGTCGAGGAGTTTCATAAGCGCGCGTTAGCGTTTGGTTAGAAAGGTGCGTATATACTGCGCGCGCTGAGAGAGATAAGAAAAAGCATAGGTCGATCACCGTGCGGGCTGTGGTTTTAGATTTACTAATGGTCAGCGGCGATATATTTCATCGGTATTTTTCATGATTGCCGGCTGTATGAAAGTTGATTGGTTTATTTAAATACCAGAGCATTAGACGTAATTATGCAACTTGTGTTAGTGAATTTTTAAAAGATCGCGGAAAATTCTATAATTAAAATTTCAACATTGCAAAGAGACTGCCAATTGACGTTGTTACACTAATCAATTTTTTCAGTAGGTTTAATAATAATAATGTGCATATAAAACAGAAAAAAAATTTTTGCTTTCAAGTTTTGCAAAATAAATTTAATAATTTCTATTCTCCTTACTGCGGGATGCAGAATCGTTATAGTATTTGAAATTAAATTTTTACGTTTTATCATCAATACCATTATCACAATAAAAAAAAATTAATAAAAATTATTGTCACTCGCAAGAACCCGTTATCTACTTGATAACAAATAAACAACTTTTCAATCAAGTAAAAGTAATTTGCAACGTATATGAGCTACAAGCAATTAATCAATTCCATCCACAGTACAGCACTAACCGATTGTAAAAGAACACCATATATCGCACGAGTGAAAAAGAATTCCATTCACGCTTTCTCATATATAAGCCGCGGCACGCATGCCGATATCATCCTCGTCAAACTCTATAACGAATAATGTATTTCGCAATATAGAAACGCGCGCGCAGAGCTCGGGGCTAACGAACGCTCGTAAATTCGCTGCGAAAGGCCTACTATAACCACACGCCCGCGCGCGCGCGTTCTATTTCTCGCGTTGCAATATCGGTCGTCGATCCGTTCGCTATAGCCGCGCTCCCGCGCTTCACTCAGCCGAGCGGAAAACTATATCTCGGTTCAAAGTTTACAGTTAAGTGCCCCGCGTGTATATAAGTATACCGCACCATCACAGGCGCGCGCGCGCGTCTGGTAGCCTAGTGGCCGGCTTAATCCCGTCTTCCGTGCAGATGCGCACGACTTGATAATAAAAAAAAAGTAAGTAGGCGCGCGCGCGAGACGAATTAGCGAGTCGACCGCGGAGAAAGACACGCTGACGCGCTTTATTGTGACGAATAGAGTGCAGTAGCTCCGTGATTGTATATATGTATATACGAAGAAACGACTGCGAGTTTTTGTCGCGGTACTTTTAATTGTTACGTCGAAATTATCGCTACCTGGAATGGTTTATAAAGGAATGGCGCTGCAACTACTCTGGGTTCTGTTAATTTGAACGAGATTTTGCAATTCTCGGTGCAGACGAGATGTGCTCGTTTTGTTAACGGTGATACTAGTAGTCGTGCGCGTCGTAAAAGCGTTCTTATAAGATTTTTATCGCAAATAACAAGTCTATTTGAACATTTTTTCGTTATGCTTTTTATTTTATTGAATCTATACGGTTTATTTTCGTTTTTAAGAGTTTCTTTATTTGAAACGAAAAATTATTTTTATTTTATGCAAACTTATACATCTGTAAACACTATAATTTTTTTTTATAATTATTAAAATTAAATCAATTTTTTACATATTTTAATAAGGTCTTTACTGATTTTTTTTTGTAATGTTACAAATGTAAACGTTACCTTTTGCTACAAACTGAAGTGATCTTACTCTGCAACAGCGAACGACTGACAGAAAGAGTGCAAAACAACTATAAGTCAGGAAGCCGTTGAAATATTTTTGTGAAAGAATATCTCTGTAAAAGATTGTGCAAAAGATAAACGTACATGGCACTAGCATATGTACATGGATTTTTATCTACCTAATTTACGTGTATAAACACAAACACCGTAAACTTATCTTTATCTTGGTACTTCATATTTAATCGTCTGTTTAAATTTACTAACAAAAATTTCATCAACAATATGAAGGATGTGCGTATCAAAATCATCATATCGCATTAAAATATTTGTCAGAGCGGACGCAGGAACTAATCCGGCAGAGTCAAACTTGTCACGGCAGTATCGAAGTGAGACTATAAACATTCCAAGATGTTGATAAGCCTAAATAAAGATCCAATGGTTCTAAAGATTAAGTTCCAGGGACGGCCAGCCGAAATCTCAAAAGGCGCAGGTGATAGACCGTGTGAAAGAAATGAGTGATATATCACTTCGGCAGGCCATTATAGATAATCCCTGCTTATCTTTATCGTGATATCTTAAATTTTAAAGTTATACGGGCATGCGTGATGCTTTTTCACTAAAAATTCTGTATAACAAATTACATAATTATTATTATTTTCGTTAACAATCTCTTCATATTGTTACGAATAAAGCTTTTTTCAAATTCAAAACATTTTCATTCCTTACCGTTAAAATGTTGAACGTTTGAGCTTTGAAACTCCACTTTATTATCATATTACACATCCAAAGGCGCTCAATCCCATAATAAATGCCTATATCTAACTAATAATCAAACGCGTTGAAATAGGAGCTACACTCCTTCAAAGCGTATGTACCCTGAAACTCGAGCTATCGCTCGCGGCTTAACGTCCCTCTCTCAGAGAGAGTTTATACTCGCCTAAACCCATAATATTTCCGCGCTCCTTAGTTCGGTAGCCAAAGAGCCGACACCGCGACATTCTCGCGTGTGCACGAGCTGCGCGCATGGCATGATGCATCAGCGCGCCGGCGATAAATTCTCTCTCCCCCGCATGTAAATACGTTTCTCTCTCCGTCGCTACCGAAATCAAGAAGAGAATAAACAAATTCCGGCTTGCTCCTCGCGTGCTGCGTGAAAAAAATTCGCCCGACCACAGCTGGCGAGAGCAAAACAGACGCGTGACTAACGTCTAGCTCGCAATAAATAGCCGCTCGGGTTATATGCCGAGCAACTATCGAACGTATATATATACAAGAGGGAGATTATGTGAAACACGAAAAAACGCGCAGATGAATCACTTCCGGCAGCAGCGATCGCTCGGTCGCGCGGGTGCATGTAATAATTACGCGTGTGCGGCACTGTAAAGTCGCGGCGGGTAGTGCAGCGTTTTATTATCCGCGTGCAATGACGACAGGAGTAGCGTCGACACATAGTGTGGCTCTGTGATGGTGCAGCGGAGTCACGCTTTCGCCTTCTTTGGCTCGTAATTATATCGTGTGCGAGCGAGTGCACGTGGGGGATTCGGTATATCGAGCGGTGGTGCGAGCGTTGATTATTGTGCGCGATTTGTTTGTTTGACGCAAACGGCCACGCTAATGGCTTTGTTGCAATGTTAAGAAAGAGCCGTGCAATGGAGTCTGTACATTTCTGCATGCGTATGAACGCCTAAGTTTATTAATCAAAAGTTTTATTTTGATACTATAGTGTCATGAGAATAAATCAAACACGTATCAATATCAAAGTTAATGCGTATTTTACATATTTAACATATAACAAGATAATTTTAATTTCGTTGTTTGCATTATTTTAAGGTATAGGGGCGAGACGGTACTTGATAACGAATCGAAAGTTGAAAATTATATGCAGTTACAAAAGCTTTACCATGAGAAAACTATGAAAACATTGCGTAAGTGTATTTTACAGGCAAACGTAATATGCGTTGAAAAATCTTTAATGAATACAGGGAGAAAGTATCATTAAAAATTATATTATGCATGACGATGATTTTATCCTTTTTGCGCAATTCCGTAGCTTTTATACTTGTTTTCGATCAATAAAACAATTTGCATTTTCAGTAAATATTGTTGGTATAATATTAGTAAAATTTTATCGAAATAACATTTTGTAGCATTATTGTACATGTACGCACATAAATTGGTATAGTTCATTTTGAAAATTGTATACCCAAACGATATTTTATATAACGCACAGATATATCTACTGTAAGTATCTAACACTATATCTTAAATCTGATATAATATACTAACTTTAGCACGAGATAAAAATACTTATAATATACGTGTTTTTTTTACTTTTGCTCGAATCACTTGGTACCTCATACGAGACATATGTCACGAGTATTTTAAATAGTACTTCTTAAAGCCGACAAAACTCTCTTTTTTTTCGGCGTCTCCCAACATTGGGGAGCGACTAATCTTTCGTCTCCAGTCAACCCAAAAAAGTAGTTACCAACGAAAAGCGACGTGGCAGAGTCGAGTTCGTTCGACTCCTACATCCTTTTCTTCCTCTCTTTTCTCGTTTTACGGCTATATGCGCGTTAAGTATTTCTTTTTTCAGCGCATAATTGAAGAGTTCCGTTCGAGCGCCGTACAGTCGAAGTAGCCATTTTAAGCGCCATTATCTGACGCCCCGCTCGAAAAATATTGTCTGGGAGTGAGAATCGTTGTGCTCCGGTTAAGCCGGTCCCGATACTTCAGTTATGACTTCCATTCCGTTTTAATAAGCATGCAGCTTTTGCACTTTTATTGCAGTTGAAAAAATAATGTCTTGTAGTTTTACTTGCTAAATCATTTTGTAAATTATTATTTTAACTGATAAGAGAATACTTTATCCATTTGTCATTAAAGATTCTTGTTCAAAATATTGGTTGAACCGCTCTTTGTTGACAGAATGTTATTATTAGTAAAACGTTCTGCTACGTATAGTTATGTTACATGGGCATTATTAATTCATATCTATAACTTTTAGAAGATCTTACAATTCCAGTCACACACATTATCTTGAATACTTGTATGAAAAAATGTTAGAGAGAAAATATTCCATTCTACAGGAGAAAGTGTATGTGATTTAAAAAACCATTTTCGAATTTTTTCCATCACTTTTCTAGATTTACAAACATGTTATAATAGTAAAAAATCAATTAAAAACAAACTACAAAATAATCAATAACTATGAAAATAAAATTTAAGAAAAAAAACAAAATTAAACTAGATTTTTCATGTGAATCATATACACAAAAAATTTTTATTTCAAAATTAACTCATTCAAAATAAAATATGATTATGGAAGCAACGACCTTGAAATTTCTATGAGATTATTTTAATTTAAACCGGAATCGTTTATGCATAAAAAATAGGTTAGTCTTGGATGACACCAATTTATACAGAAACAAACTCGGCTAACTTTCTCTTAACTGCTTTTGGACTCTATTTTTGTGACACCTCGTTACTGACCTAGACCGGATTTTGTTTCCTAAGATAACAATGTTAAACAATTAGTATTATTTTTTGTAATTCTATTCACTTGAGAAACTTTTCTTGAAAAATAAATATCTATATTGTCACCAAAGTAATCCGTTTCATTTACTTTCAATCGATCTTTATTAGTCATCGGTGATTATTCAGAATGAAAAAACTCATTTGCTATTGAATAATTTTTTTTCTTTTATACTAATGTTATCTATACTACTTCCCTAATGAAACGTGTATCAGTCCTCAAATTAAATGTACATATATTTACTAATGGCTTTTTAGATAAAATTGTCAACTGTTTATAGCACACATTTGCTTTAATTACTTACTAATTGTGACTGTTTAAGCACTTTATGTCCACAATAGTAATGCAAAAAATATTTAACGACCAGTTAAAATCTCACTAACAGAGTATGTTTAAAATATAAATTCGTTTCACCTCGACTTAAGAAATAAGTAATTGTTTTACAAAATGTTGTCGCTGCATTGAATCTCACATGATTATGCAGTGTGACATTGCATAAACTCAACATTTAGACTTTCGGCTTCCTTAACCGCCTGGCAAAACATGACACATGTGCAGGTATTCTTGACACATTTAACAAAGAGCGGCAGTTTCACGCTTACTGTTACGATTGCGCACGCATATATTCGCGAAGGAAACAAACACAGAAGAAGAAGAGAATCGTTGGCAAGAGTCAGGCGAAAATTCTCAATCGATATTTTGCGTGCTTTCATTTTTCCTGAATAAATAACCAATGATCGACAAAGAGATTTAAAAATAAATTATTTTAAAGATCATCGATGATGTATTTTCTTGCTTTCAATTATAGCTTTATTGTAACTCGATTGGGTAATATGAGATTCATGCGTATATATTTCATAAATAAATCCGATCAAATGGAATATTACTATTGATTCTAGTGAGAATAGGGTTTCAAAATTAACAAAATATTATAGATCCGATATCCAGGTCAAGTTGCAATAAAAGCAAATCGCAAATGTTACGATGATATTTGCATATTAATTCCTATAAATTGCGCTACCAGATCACGACCAGCATAGTTTCGAAATTCGCGTGCCCCGTAGCGATTTTTGCTCACCAATATACAGGCTAAGTGATTTTTTGTCACTGATCGCGAAGGCTGCGTGCGTATATACATAAATTACCGAGGAATCTCGTTCTCGCGCGCATTCGCGCACCGACGGGAGAGATTTCGCAATGCGCTTTTCCAACGTTTTCTCGAACGCAAATTGCATCGATTACGCTTTACGAGCAGCGCTGCAAGCGCGCGTGTGCGCACGCGTAGAAGACAGTTGTATGTACGCGAGTATATAATAATCGTCCAAGGCGCGAACGCGTTTTCCGTTCGAAAGGTCCATGACCGAGATGAAAACCTGTCGGAGGCTGCTGCTGCTGCTACAACCTACCTCTCTCTCCTCTCTGTTTTGCTCTCTCGAGCTATATACATACTGTCTTTCTCGTTCTCGCGCCCTGCCTATAATGAATTCCTGGCTTCTGTCTGCGTCTTTCACCGGAGAAAAGATGGGTGCACCGCGCGAGGCATCCGTCACACACCGCCTCGCGCCTCTTGTTCTCGGAATAAGTGTTTTTTTCACCGCAGGACCGCTGCGCTATTATTGCGAGGTGAGGCGCTTTTTTAACGTGAATGGCTCCGGGCTGTTTTTAAAAATCCAGGGGCTCGTGAACTGCGGTTAGGAGTCTGTGCGGTATAAAGCGCACTGTATATTTTATGAATTATGTTTTAATGGATTTTTGTTTATATCTAGTAGGTAGCATAAATATGGAGTACGAAGAAACGGATATATTACCGTCAAATAAATCAATGGAAGATATATACGTAAAGTTTAAAGCTGTTGAACATTGCTTGCAGTAATTAAGTATTATTACATAAAAGTGCTATAGCTTTAAAAATGCAAGACGTAAGTATATTGTACGTTCTTTTTACGAACCAATATTTATGAGTACTAAAGAGAACGATCATTACAGAGCAAGCGGCCACTTTTATTGTATTTTTCTAATGATTTCACCTGAAATTTGCTAAGAAAAGAATTATTTTTTACGCGATTTGTGTAAAAATTCGCACGATTAATATACAAATTGTGCAAGATTGCAACCATACTCCTACCGATACTCAATCTATGTAAAAGTTGCGCGTTCAATAATAATTCTTTCTGTACGACTGTATAGGTAACCACTATAACGCCATATTAAAGTTCTCCATAAAAAACCAAAACTTGTTTGTTCGCTCATTATTATTTTTTTGTTCACCCGGATAAACCGCGTGCAACTACACTGCATACTTATAACGGCGAAACGTCGTTACCGATTTGAGATTGACGCAGAGGCGGTAAAAAATCCGCTCGCTCTCGCACACGCGGCTCGCGCCTGTTTTGCCTCAAGGTAACGAAAGTCACCCATTTACAACTTCTTTCTGCTCCGAGGAGCGAGGTATAGTGTATGCACGATGATGGTATAGTATAGCGTGTGTACACAGACAAACTGGTCTGGAGGCGATGCGAGTCGAAATAATCTCTCCCCTCCCCGCATCATCACTCTCTCTCGTTCTCGCGCGGTTCCCCTATATAACGCACGTTCAACCTGCATGCAGGGTTCCCATGTAATGCGGCTTATGTATTATACACGCCCGAAAAAGTCACGCTATAGAGCCTGGAATGTGTGCAGCAGCGCCTATATACGATATATATCTCAGTCGGGATCTCGCGTAGGAAAACAATAATTATTTTATTTCATAATAAGTACGCGCTTCCTTTATCGCACGCGCGACCGAGAGAGCAAATAAACGTTTATCTTATTCCGGTCCGATATTATATTGCCGTATAATCAGACGCGCGTCGTGTCTCCTTTGCATTATCGGTGCCACTATATATACGCGCTCTCGGCTAATCGTCGCTACGGACAAATACGAAATTTTATTGCCCGCCGGCGTATATAGCTGTTCCTCGACGCACACGCGTCTACGAACGAGATAAAAATAAGTGAATGAAACATCGAACAATTTAGCCGAATGCATATGTACATAAATTGGAGTTGCGGGCGGGGCAGCGAGTGATGCTTTTTATTTATAACATTTTCGGAAAGGTGTATAATACCAGTTTTCGCGGTAAATCGATCTGGCAGTCTCTTGGCAACCGCTCTTTCAGCTGAAAAGTAATACACATTTCGGAGCTCCCATCGGGGAATTCTACGCTCTACTATGTCATGCTCCAAAAACATATAAACACAGGCGCGCGAGATCCCGGTCATTTAAATCCCTGAAGTATGAGATATGCATAGCGGAGTTCTGCTTTCCCTGCGACCCCTTTAAAAATAGCGGCCACGGTTCTCAATTTTCACGGATTAGCCGATAAGACAAGCGGGCCGACAAAGCCAGCGGCGCGCTGTGCAGAGATCCCTTTGTTTTTCGCAAGCGTCGTGCGACGACGACAAGCCACGCAGAGAACTCATGCGTATACGTTTAAGTATTTCTTTTGCTCTCCAGCGTACCGAAAGACAAGAGGTGACGAAAAAAAAAAAAAAAAAAATGTGTGTGCAGGTTGTTGCAAAAACGCGCAAGCAGTTGCTCTTGGCATAATGGAGCTGAACTGGCTCGCCGATGCAAACACCTTGCATGGTATACACGGAGAAGCTGCTAGCCTCGAGAGAACGTAGTAAGATAGACGCGCGTCTCATTTGTTACTTACATCTCTGCGGTATGTATGCGTGCCCGCGCTCGTCTCCGTACGTGTGCTCGTGTATACGTGAATGCGTGGCTGTCAACTTGTGCACTCGTTCTCTCTCTCTCTCTCTCCCTCTCTTTGTCGCACTGTAACGACTGTCCGGCCGAAGAAAGTGCCTCTCTCGCGCGCACACCACTGGACAGCACTGGATTTTCGGCCGACGCACTGCGACGCGATTATCACGCGCGACGGAAGGGACAATTAGGGCCGTGCTTGTGTGGGTGGGTGCGTGTATGCGAGTACATAAACGATGCCGCCGCCGACGGACGTGCGTTATATATATTATGCGCGTGTATTTTGTAGGTGCGTGCAGTGTATACGCGCGCGAGTCCTGCTTGGCCTGCGGCCCGTGTCAGACTGCCGCTTTGGAGTGCGGTGGAAAGAGAGAAAGAGGAGGTGGAGGCGGGCGGGAGCGGTGAAGGCGACGGCGGCGAAACATGCGCCACGGCCGCCGCGTGCGATAAGAACGGCGTGTAGTGTGCGATCGATACGAAAATTTTGACGTAGGAGGCAAGCGCAGTAAAGAGGAGATTTAAGTTACCATCTGATGGTAACTTATTGGCTGGTAAACTAATGATCGGGTGGTATATGAGGTCTTGGTAATTTGTGGAATCGTGTTCATTTTATTTTTTATATGGATCGTGGAATTATTTTATTATTACCGATGTATTTCGTATAATAAATGTTAAAATTAATTGTGGAAAAGGTGTAAGTCGTATTTTGGACGTGTAATTTGCTATAAACATGAGTCCTACAGTAAGAAAAGAAATTGTGACGGCTTTTAAATTATAGTTATGAAAAGTTCTAGAAGTAACCATTTTAAAAAGTCGAAATGTTTAAAAAATTATCGCTTGATTTTCGATTTAGAATTTTGAATAAACAGAGGTGTATTCGTTTTTTTGTCTCGAAACTTTGGAGAATGGTGTACTTATTACAGGATTACACAGGGCAACTGAATTTGTTCAATGCGTAAATCGATATTCTTTTTTAATATTAATTACTTTTATATTATGTTCCGCAGATAAAACAGTATTAGTATAGCAAAATACAGTACGATCTCCCCTTACTCAATTCCACTCAGTACAATTAAATTCTACTAATAATTTATTCTAAAGGATAAGGTATAGATGAACAGGTAAAAAATTAAAACATGAGTTTCAAAAAACGTATTTACTTAAATAAACAATATAAGTATACACAAAATGATTTTGTTATTTGTCAAAATAACATTTGCTTAGTTTTTTGTCATTTTAATATATTTTGTGTGATTTATGTCAACCGCTTGTCTTCTATAAATTTTTCTACTATATTCTATTGAATAGTAAAATTTGTTCTATTCTTTGTGTAAATGTGTCGTACGCTAAATAAATACGACTAGAATTTTTTATATTTGCAAGACTTGTTTACATAATTTTTCGATATTTATTGCATGATTATCGTACGTATTTGCATCACCTTAAAAGAAATTGAATACTTAATATTTGTCAAAGCAATGAATTCAAATATACATAAAACAATTTACTTATTTTCAATATTGCTATAAATATTTTATAAAATTTAACTCTACAGTTTCTTAGCTATTGACTATTTGGCAAAATTAATCAAATTTACTGAGTGAATTGACAAACTATTTATATTTTTAACCATTTCATTATTTTACTGCATAAAATGTATATATAATTTTCAAATTTTCCTTCTCTTTCGCAACCATCATAAATTTTATTTAGAACAACTTTGAACAATACCGATAACAACAGCTTCATTAATTTATGCTCTATAGAATTCTAACATATTTTGTTATTCAAAGAAAAACACTAAATAACGATTACCAATATAAACTACCTTCAAAAATTTCTTCATTACTTCATTTGTTCAAATTCGAATGGATTTTCATGTAATTTGTCGTCAAAAATCTCACGCATATCGATAAACTGTGGACATAGAATTTAATAACTATGAATGTAAATATATATTTACTATAGAATCAACAACTAAGCAAATGCCAAGCTTATCCTTTACATAGTCTATATCGCAAATTGCGAAACCAAACACTAGTCTAGGCAAGTTCGGGATGTAATCTACATTGTAAGTGTTACATTTTGCATCAAAGAAAAACATAAAAAAAAACACTTGAAGGTTACATACATAGCAAATGACGCTCCGTTTTGTAAAAGCTTTCAACACGCATCATTTGGAGTCTGGTGTGGCTAACATAATAACAATGTACGTAAAATCGTATCAAAAAACTATAATCGACTAGATTATGCCACACAATGAATTTTGCTGTAATTTTTATTTATTTATTTTTTCCCTCTTATTAGTATAAAACACTATGGGCATTATGAATATTGCTTTCAAATATATATAATGATACGCTGCACTAATTATTGTCTTCATTATGATTCGTCAGGCTTTTTGCTAATCGATTTTACACTCGAGGTTGTTTTAGGCTTTCTTTTCGGAGGTATTGGAGCCTCGGTGCTTGCAGAAGGCGGTGGTGTTTCAGGAATAGATTTATCAGCTTCGAGAGTAGTTGATGATGAAGTTTTCGTTACTTTTTTAACAACTTTTTTCGGTTTTTCAGTACTGCTACTACCTTCAGCCTCTTCACCTTCTTTTGTTTTCTTCACTACTTTTTTTACAACCTTCTTAACAACTTTCTTTCCGGAGCCTTCAGATTCTGGCGAACTCTCACTTTCAGCTGAAGACTTCTTTACGATCTTCCTTACAACTTTTTTGGTTTTTGGTTGAGATTCTGATTGCGTTTCTGGTTCAACCTCTGCTTTTACTTCTGTTGAAGATTCTGATTGACTTTCTACAGAACTTTGGGTTTGAATTTCAGCAACAATTTTAGTCTGCGTTTCTGTTTGCAAGAGTGGCTCTGCTACTACATCAACTTGTTTCTCGGAACTTTGCAGTTGCAATGCAGTATCAAGTTCCGTCTCAGTTTCCGTTTTCAACTGTGACTCTGTTACAATATCAATTTGTTTTTCGGATTCTTCGGGTGCAGTTGCTGTTACTTCAACTTCAAGTGGTGGACTGGTTGGTGGAGTTGCTTCTGTTACTGTTGGTGTTCCAGGGATTTTTAAATCTTTTGATCTGGTGGGTCTTATAGGGCATAGGTCAGTCAGTGATGCTCCTGGGGCAACAGACTCGGTAGAAATATCTTGCAGCGGCTCACTTGATTCAATTCTAGATTCACTTGAGGGAATTTGTACTTCAGTAACTACTTCGCTTGATTCAGTTTGCGGAAGTTTCACTGTTAACTTAGTTTTTTGAGAATTTGATGATTCCGATGTTTCTAATGGTTCAACAGTAACTGCTTCTGACTTTACTTCAATTGCACTTTCTTCCTCTTTCTGCTGAGCCTGCTGTTCCTGGCTTTGTTGTTCTGTTAGTATATTTTCTTGAGGAGTAATAGATGCAGGTTCCCGAGATATTGAAACAATATTACATGGCGGTAAAGCAGTGCTTTCAGTCAATGGAATTGAAGCATTTTGTAATGATGGATCATCGCCATTTAATTGCTGTATATGGTCATTCAGAGGTGTAGCTGTTATTTGTTGAGGTTGGATCAAAGGTTCAGAGACTGCAGCAGCTGATTCTTGGACGGACGGTATAATAGATGAAACAACTGCTTCGATAACAGGCCTAGGATCTTCGGAGAAAGATTCTTTCGGTTCTGCTTGCAAAACAGATTCAGCTACTTGTATTGGTACGGGACATTCTGTTGTAGCTTCAGATACAATTTGAGTAGCTTGTAGTATTGGTAAAGGTTCTTCAACTGTGGCTGGTTCTTGATCTACGATTTTTTCGATTTCTTGAGGTACTTCCTGCTTGATTTCGGGTGCAATTGTTTCACTCTGTTTAATATCTACAATTACTTCTGTACTCAAAACTTCTTGTGATTGCTTAACAGTTTCAGGAACATTTGTTAATTGCGTTGTAGGAACTGGTTGTTCGAGTGATTCAATACCCTGAGATGAAATTGATAGTTGCTCGCGATTTATATTATCAGTTTCAGTAGGTACACTAACTAATGGGGATTGTATTTGTTGTTCTTCTTCTATAACGGTTGATGGTGCAATTTCGCAACTCAAAATTCTTTGGCATATGTCTTGTGATGGTCCAAGAGACGTAGTTAATTCGGCCTGATCTTCTATTGCTAGAATTGTATTATAAATATGAGAATTACTTTAATAATACAATTAAAAATTAATGTGCTCTTGTAAATATGAATAATTATAATATTGTAATAAAAAATGATTATGATGATAAAATGACTAATAAATTATTTATTTATAAAAATATATTAAGGACGTAGGGTAATATAATTATAATATATTTTATAATTTTAAATTTATTTTCAGTAACATACACTTACAACAGCATAAAATAATGAAAAGCACATGAAGCGCAGAAGCAGCCTAAGAATAAACGAAGCAACGATTCTCTACTCACTGCAATAGGTAAGCCATTCCGCAAATAAAATCATAAAGGTAATAAAAATGCAACAAAAATGAATTAAAAAATTTCTTATTTGAAATTTATTATATGATTCTTCATCTCACAGCTTAAATTATAAATCGATGTTGTCTATGATAATGACGATTTAACAATGGTTTATGATATAGTAACAAACAAACAAAATTATAATATTTAGAAATCAAATCATAAATAATTTTATAAGGCACTGTATATTGCGTAAAAAAGAACAAACTAATGTGTATTTCTCTAATGTGTCAACTTTTGTAATATTTACCCCAGCAAAGCAAAACGACAATATAAGACGCAGCAATGCTATTGACGGCATGATCTGTTAGTTGCTCTCCTTGGCTCCTGTTTTAAACACTCAAACTTTATCAATTCTTTCAAACTAAAGCGTTATCACGACTTCGATCTTTATGCAAAAAAAAAATCGGAGCCTTACAAAACGCTATTCATTAATCAAAAGTATAAAAATCACTTCAAAATTAAGTCACACTCATTCATGTACTTGATACTAATGGTTCGTTATACATGCTTCCACAAGTACGCAATCCGACGGGTAGATATATAAACCAGGTAGAAATTTTGACTTAAAGCACTATTACTACATCGTAATAATATTAGTTAAACGACTCGTCTCTGAGTTTTACAAAAGTACATGACGAATAAAATTAAAATTTCTCTCTTTAAATTGAATACGTACACGATGCAGCTTACATCACTGTACGTCATTTTCATTAGACTCAATACCTGTAATTTCATCGATTCGATAATATAAATGAAGCATGTCAATAATTTAATAACGAATTAAAAAAAAAATTGGGAAAATTAATACAATTTTTAGCGTTTTTCTTATTTTTAGCGTCACTTTGAACTTCGCTTTTTGTCTTTTTTACTTTTTGCAACGACTACTTTTTGAGTGGCTCCTCCCGATTTTAACGTACCGGATAAAGCAACTTCGCTTTCCCCTACAGCTGCTTCCACCTCACTGCTTTTACCGCTACTCTTCGCGGGCTGTCGGGTTTCCTAGAAAAACATTATTTTACGTGTTTTTCCGATATAGAATTTCAGCTATACCAATATCACAATGAATCACAACAACTATAGCGAATGAATGTTTCCATTTTGGAAACTAAAAATTACCTGAGCACTGGTGTCAGTGGTCGCTTGAAAGCAAATTTAAAAAAAAAAATATTTTAGAATTTCGTTGCCAATTTTGATTTATATAGAATAGTAGTAATAACAATAATTATCACAATAATAACAATAATAATTTCGAGTCCTAATTATAATATTGCCAATTGCATTTTTTGATTCTTTTCATATTCATTCACTGCGTATGATATGTTTTTGTGAGAGTATTATTGAAAATTTTAAATTTAATGTTAGTATCAAACCATGCAATTTATGATACTATCTATGAAAAAAAATCTCTATGATATAAATGTTAATAAGTATATCAAAGCAAGTTATTCTAATTCTTATATAAAAGTTTGTACATTTACCTTCGCTGGAGACGGTTCCCTCTCGGACCCTGCTAAGAGCGTTTTATTAATTTTCTTTAAAATGTTGTCAAAGCTATCACGGCCCATAAAATCGATATGACCTTGCTCCCAATTTTGTTTTCTCATGTGATCTTCTATCGCCTGCTGCTCATCACTTCGAGATTCACCCATGGTCAGTTTCGATAACGCTCCAGCTAAACCTCCCTATAAACATACAGTTATGATTAGAAATAGTTCAGATAGTCTAAGTTTACTTAATGGATAATGCAATGATAATCTTTTTTGATTTTTGATAATTTTAACTTTTATTTAATTATTTAATTAAAATTTTTAGAGCATTACTGTATTATTAAATAATTGATGAATACCAATTCATTGCCCGGTTACGCGATATTCTATTCTCATAAATTAAAATGTTTCAAGTCCTTCAATAGTGAAAAATAGTTTTTGTTCAAGACTAACCCTCTTGTGCATTTGGTAGCTATAGTATAAATGGAAAAAATGTGCTTTTGGTAGCTATAGTATAAATGGAAAACATGTGCATTTGGTATGAATATATTCGGGGTAATGCACAAGAGCTTGGGGGACACAAATGCATGGGCTAAAATCAAAGAAAGTATCACCATTAAATAAACAATAAAAAAATTGTGCAGTCTATCACTTATAAAATGGGAATCAGTGTGGTGTAGATAAAATTTTGTGCAACACTCTTATCTTATAATGACGAACATCATTATTCAAAATATAATACACATTTATTAATATCATTAATCCTTATAAAATTCACACTAAAAAGTAAATAAAAATGTTTTTACGAACAGCCATTATTTCATTTTTATTTCTGCGTGGAAAATTTAATTAAAATAAAATCACAATTACCATTTATTTATATTCATTTTATGGAAATATACTAATAATTACAAATACATTTGACTTAAATTCTAATAATACAAAAGAAATTAAAACTATAAAAGCTATCAAATTTAAATACATGTCTTTAAAAAGATTTAAAATATCGTTTATTATAAAATATTATACTATTTTAACATTAATATAAAATTTATATAAACATATGCTGAAGAAAATTAATAACTCGATTTTGTACTTTTAAAAAATTTCCATTTTACCAACATTGGTAAAAAATACAGTTTTTACATTACCTCCAGAGTATGACTTATACAAACGAATAATTTAGAAGAACACGTTAATACGTAACATCACACATATTTAATCTACATATGTACACACGTACACACAAATTTACAGAACTTTCACTCGAAAAATATAAATGTATTAGGGAATTGAAAAGCAA
Organism: Torymus auratus; assembly: GCA_900474315.1. Classification (NCBI taxonomy): domain Eukaryota; kingdom Metazoa; phylum Arthropoda; class Insecta; order Hymenoptera; family Torymidae; genus Torymus; species Torymus auratus. Next base: position 89,250 of record UXGD01000077.1, read on the forward strand.
AAAATTAATCAAGCTACTTACATTTGCATTCTCTATGCATGGCGAAGCACTCATTTCAGGATCGGTCGCTAAAGTATTAGGATCTGTACAAGATGTTGGAAAGGACGAGGAATAAGAAATGTGCATGTCAGTCTCAGTTTGATCGTGATCACTTTTTGCACTACTACTTTGACCGCTGTCGTGTAAATAACTACTCGTGGATGTGCTAGGATTAAAAACACTACAACTACTCTGCTCGGTTCTATTATGACTGTGAATGTGCGAATCTGTATGATCCGTGTGATTACTTTGCCGACTGTCATGATGATTATTGTCATCAGGATGTATTTGTTCAATTAAATCACAGAAAGCGGAAATTTGTCTAATATTTTCTGACACCCACTGGGAATCTGTTGTATTTTTGTTTTCCATACTTTGCTCATGGATCAGTCTTTCGTCTACAGATTCCGGATACGTCTGACTTTGAGATGAAGAGCACTCATCATAAGAAGTTTGAAATGTGTGATGGAAGTGCGATGAACTTTGACCTTGCTGATAATCAATGCTTTGGTGACTAGGCGGGCATTGTGGTGGAGGCTCTACTCCACAATGATGGTGTGGCTCATTATAGTTTAAATTTGTATCACAGTGCGGCTCTTTACTATCGGTAGTCTGTCGTACAACAGTAGAAGAGTGAGAGCTTGTTTGCTCAGAATAGTTTTCCCAGGGATCTTTAAATTCTGAAAAATCCGGGGGACCTGAATTGACGTCGTTGTACCTGTCTTGGTCATGTTCATGTAAATGGTAGGCATGATTGTACGTAACGGGATTTGTGGGATAGAAGTTGAGTTCGTGCCAAATTGTTGACATATTGCTGGTGGCCTTTGCAAGCATCATGCGAAAACAAAAAAAAATGCACACTCAATTGGTTAGTAACAGACTAAGAGGTGAGTGTCTATTTCTTAAATTTGATTCTTTGTTCAATGTTTACAAACAATATTTCAATAAAATTTTATTAACTTTCTTTAAGATATATAGACACTGGTAATATTAAGACTAAATAAGAATTTAAATAATCAAAAACTGCATGTTCACAATTATTAAAGAATAAATTATTTTGGATCATTACATAATCTGAAGAAAAAATATTCAGTTTAAATGAGAACTTGCAAAAAAGTCAAGTGTAGTCAATATTTGATGCTAAAAGATTTTTTCATGCAGCTTTCAACGTATAAATTACTAAAGTTATCTAAACAAACATATACCTTGAACCCCACACAAATCCAAAGGACAATGTATAAAAAAACCTGAAGCCAAGTGCAGTGTATAGATATGAAATGACATAGAATATAGGAGTTGGGAAGGGTTCAAAGTACATTTAATATCAGTGTCACTAAAGAGTTCAATTTTTTAAAGGCAGAAATAGTAAGAAAGAGTGATATTACTATTTTCAGAAAAGCTGTACAAATTTATTTACATTCTTTACATAAGTTTCTTACAAATTTACTCTACATTTATACTGAAAAGTGTACAAATCAATTTAAAAAATGTTGCATATATATAATAATAATTAGGAAGCACAAACTCTTACCTTCAAGCACCTCTTTAAATTATCCTTCCCTCGTTTTTGCTTGTAAAAATCAAGGAGGACATAAATCGGTAGAAATTACATAACTTTCAAAGGTTATCACTTATATGTTATTTGTGTATTCTTTTTATGAATTAGTTTAACAATAGGAACAGCGTTAATCGCAAAAACTTTAGTTATGTCTCACAAAGGGAAACGCAAGTAAGACACTCGCATAAAAAATAATTGTGACTCACCATAACATCTGTAAGCTGCGGATGCACGTTGTCGCAGAAAATGTTCCACCAGATTTGCAAGAGCGGTTGCAAGTGATTGCATCCTGGTGGTGGCTGAACGATGCCGGTCAACGTGTCGAAATACTGCAACCATGGCTTGGTGGTGCCGATGAAATGAATGATCCTCACATTTTCGCCATATCTGATAATTTAAAATAATAGTAAATATTAACCATAAGTAATGTGGTATTAACAAGTATCTGTAAAGAGTGAAGAATTTCTACCAAATCACTAGAATGTTAGTTTAACAGAAACTAAAATTATCATTGGTCCAAATCATTCAAAAACTAATTTTTTATTAGATTAAGTTAAACTTAACTTTGAATTTAGTATTATCGACAGAACATTTAAAAACAATTTAATATGAAAAAAGAATTAATACAAAAAAACGATGACACTTTTGTTCATTTTAAAACGGAAATTAAAGAAAATTAACAAGATTTCCTTCCAGAAATAAAAAAAGGTGTCGTCGTTTTTTTGCCTTAAAACTTTGTAAATATGTATTATTAGATTACAGTGTGGTGCTAGATAGAGGTGTTTTGTCTTTCTCTTTCTCACACATTATGACATATGAGAGTAAGAAAGACAAAACACTGGCACCACCGGATTACACAAGGCAACTGAATTTGTTCAAGATGTAAATCGCTATTCTTCTTTTATATTAACTAGCCAGTACAGTTCAAGCCCGCTGCGTGCGCTCTTTAGAGGATTTGAAATCAATTTCCAATTTTCGTGCTTTTATCGAGACAACCAATCACAAACAGTAAAAACTCGACTAAAACAAAATCTTATTTTAGCGCACTACTAAAATAGCATGTTATCTGGCGCTTTTTAGAGATAGTATTATATATAACGCAATTTAGAAATATAATTATATGTGAAATGAAACTTTGATATAGCCTCATATGTAACGAAATGTTTCGAAATATAATCCTACACTTTGGAGATAGAATAGTATTGCACGTACTTTTCAAAGGGCATTGTATATAATTATTCATAACATAGCATCTTATATTATATGAATATTATGCTACGTACAGGAACCGTCGATATACATTTATTTTTATCACACTAATCCAATTTGCTTGTAATTTAATCCTGATAGAAATTTCTTTATCGAAAATGGTCAAGATGTTAATTAATGGCTACGAAATGGAAAATAATTAATTCTACTAATTTATGGTTATAAAACGTTCGTACTAAATGTTTCACAATAATTTAGCCTTACTATTAGAAACATGTGTGAGAAAAAGATAGTGTACCAAAATATAAATAAACAATACTGGTATTAGATTCATTTGCGACGTTTCTGAAGGAGCTATAAACGAAAACTGTAATTTTTGCTCGCTATTCTTTTTCTCTCACTCTTGTCATGATAGATTGTTACTAATTTTTTCTTGAAAATAAAAAAGCCTTGCTTTATTTCAAATTTGATCTAGTTATTCTAGTTATGTCCCTAAATGGGCGAATATTGCCTGAATAATCGGTCAACAGGTAGTCAAAAAAGATCATTTTTCTCTTATTTCCGATGCAACAAGCTAATTCTTGGCTAAAAAAGGTTTAACGTTTCCGCCCGAGAAAGCAATAAACATAACAAACGAATAAACAAAAGCCTTACTGCTTAAACGCCGGCGCGTAAGAGTACGTAGCAGCGGAGCACATGTTATATATGAAGGGCAGATGTTTCGATATGTCTTTGTGTGCCCAATCGCTGAAGAACATGTTCAAAAGGCCCTGATCGGCACCGTCGAACGAGCCTTGACTAGCGGCGAATTGAGTGAGGGAGGCGAACGTCTGCTGGGACGGCCTGTACACGAAGACACCGGAGTTGAAGCAATCGGGCCAGCCCACGTCCGGCGCCGCAGAAAGCTCCTCTCGTTCGAAGAGCTCATCGCAGTTCCTGACGACCTAGAAAGTAGTTTTCATTGTAATATAGACTATCTGTTGCTTCTAATGTATTAAAATTATACTTAATTATACTTACAAGAGCATCCGCATCAACAAACACACATTTCTCGTATTCCGTGAGTCTCCAACAATGTAATTTAGTGAATGTGATGCCCAATTCTGGCCTTTGAAGAACCGCCAAATTCGTTTCATCTTTCGAATCTAATACATTAACTTCTCGTACTATGTTAAATACTGATGCCAGTTTTTCTCTGAAATACAAAGTTTTATTAATGTTAACTAAGAAGTGAGCAAAAGTCAAATTTATTAATATATATTTTAAATTAAAATTTCTAATGAATTTGATGACTTGCAACTTATACCTATTCCCTACATGATTGTCAATGGCTATAAAGGGCTTAATTTTACAATCCAAATCGATTTGAAATAAAAATATAAAACGTTTTATTAACATAAAATGATATTAGAACCACAAATCCTTAGAGACAATAATACATCAAAAAGCAATTAACTTATTAAAGAGACATCTATCAAACGCTGTGTCGCGCAAGGCATTATCGCGGCAGTGCTAGTCTATCATAGCGCCTTTCTAAGCATCTGAAAGGGAGTTAATGACACCGGGTGATTCGTGGTCAATGTCAAGCATCTTGGCTACAGTTCAGTTTGGCATGGATCGGAGAAAGGCAATTGCGCTGCCGATGACGCTATGTTTCCAGTCGACTATATAGGAAATAAATTGCAGACACTTCCTGCGCGAAGACATACATCATTTTCACCCGCCTAAATGGTCTTTACAGGTATTTTATATGCGATACTTTTTCAGAGTTACCTCAAGTGTTTTATAAGGAGTCTATTTGGAAATGTAACCATTTCTTTTTTTTGGCAGTAAATTTTATCGTTTCGATACTTCCGCAAGCAATAATTTTCCGCGTTTACTAAATATAATAAATGAATAATATAAATAATACTGAATAATTATAAAAGATAATTTATTTGAATTACTGCAGTACTTTAAATATTATTTTCAAGATGTACGTCTATTATAGCTTCATAAAGTTCTCTATAAACGCATCACGCATTTAGTCAGTCATATTAATTTATTTGTTCTAGCACACAAATCATTTTGAATTTCTCAAAGTTTACTTGATTTTTTTATCTGATTATTTTCATTTTAAGAAATTATTGAGTTATAAAGTTTTATAGATTTTGATATTTATAATAATTCTTCTGAAGGGGATGTCGGGGCCTATTACAGAATCCTACATCGAATTTCTCGTTGTTTAAATTTGTTTTGAAGTTTTTCTTTTTTGTTTGTTGTTTAATTAATTTGTTTTAAGGAACAGTGGATTGAAAAAAATAGTGAAAAACAAGAATTAAAAATAAAAAGTGATAAATCCGGGAATTTTGATAAGTATCTATTTCTGTATAGGTTTCAATATCTCATAATTAAAAGTGTTTAGATATACATGTTAATTTACAATTTCTATATAAATTACAGTACTTTGGTAAAATATGAAAGAATCGACTTTATTAGTGTATCCTATCACTCGTTTCTAAAGCCTCACAGTTACCCTGATACACGTTAAGAATAGTCCTAGTAAGAAATGCCGCCTTCGTTCAATAGAATTAAAACTGTTGGAGATTCTATGCATAAATTGTACAGAACTTGGCTTGAAAATACACTTTAATTTAGTATACGAAATATTTAACAGCTATCTCAGAAGCTATGTAATAAGGATAAACTAAACTAAACATTTCAAGATTAGAAAATTCTTCATCAATAATCAATCATGATGTTATAGGTAACTCTTTAAAATAAAAATTTTAAATCAGATGATACTGACGTGCTGCTACAGGAATACATTATATTTACCTCATTGCATCTGTGACGCCGGGTGTGATGAGGACCGCCAGGTCATGTTGAGTACCCACCCGACGAAGCGAATGTGCCAAGACCCACGCTCCCAGAGAATAAGAATCGTTGGTGGCCAACGTTACCCATGCAAATCCTGTAAGGAAATATAGCTTATTTTAGATATAAATAAATTAACGTTATTCAAGGTCGATTTAATGCCAACTACGTCGTAATTTCGCACCTCTCAGCTTAACTTATGCTGTTTGTTTACAAATTATAAAAATAACTATATGTTTATTGCCAATTAACGGTCAATGTAGCTGAAATTTTAATTAAATTATTATTTTTGTTTACAATCTCACCATGAAAATACTAGTTAAGACGCAATGTTTCACATAGAAATATATAATATTGCAACGATATGTTGAAATTTCATGCTGATGTATTTATACATTTCATTCTAATCGCTTCAGTAACCTCTGCATATGGCTTTGTTCGTCTATATTACGGCAATTATAAAATAAAATGGTAGAATAAATACGAGAAAAATTGTTGAAGATAGATATACGGAAAAAAGAAAAGCGAAACCGGAAATAGAATGACGAAGAGACACAAAAGTGTGGTGCGAAAGACAAAATCGTCCGCAACGATAAACGCGTGAAGCGGTGACGGAGAGACACGCGGAGTTTGAGAAGAGACGCTGCCAAGAACTAAAATATCGTTATGCGTTTCACCCTCTGCGTGGATTTTTACAACTTCCGCATGTTTTGCACTTTCATATGTTGCAGAAAATGTTGACGCGTGGCAAACTGCGTTTTACAAAACCTCATCTGACGTAATTAATATTTCACATTAGAGTCTTTATTAATAAGTACAACTTCATATTTACAAGGTACAGATCGTTTAATTCAATTAATTTCTGAAAAATGCGATTGCCAAACCAATTATATACTAACTAACATTTTATTACAAAGTAAGAAGAATACTTGAAAAGTATTCGTTTATTAATAGTAATAATTATAAATACTTTCCTTATTTAAATACGTAATAATATTAAAAATCAGATTTTAATATTACAAAGCAAGAATTCTATTATATAGTTAGAGTCTTCAAATATCATAGGAAAAGTCTCAAAGAATTCATAAAGAAATATTCAAACATTTTATTTAAAAAATAAAAAATATATATTTAAATATCTTTGTATATTTGATCCATTCATGTTCATTATTGAAAAAATTGATAAACTATGCATATTTAAAACTAAACTTTCAAAACATGATTAATATTACATAATTCTTACCCAAACCACGTTGATAAACTAAACTGTCATGATGATCCGTTTTGAGGGTTCAAAGTGATATCGTCTCTTACCCGAACTATCGCACGCTGATTACACGTGAGACGAAAACTAAATTTTTAAGACTAACTAAAACTAAATTTCTCGGGTTATGTACCAGACATTCAGCTATTTTAAACTTAGGATATTTAACGAAAAATTGTTAATATTAATTAAACTAATAAAAATATATAAAAATTAAAATTAGAGTACCACAAAGAAATGTCAAATTTTATTTTATCTTTTATAATTTTTATGTATATGAATGTAATCATGGATTCAGTCATATAAAATATATAAAATCTGTTGTAAGAATTTGTATTTTTATTTTCAATTGCATATCCGATGACACCTTACGTACTACATCACTATATGTTGACTTTTGATGTTACTATGCACTTGTATGCAAAAGCGCATACATAACAAATGTATGACGAAATTCAAAATTTATAAAAAAGAATCAGTTTAGGAATTATTTTTTTGTTTCAAAATAGAACGAAACGTCTCTCTATAGTTTTGTCGTTATTTTATGATTAATCACGTTTTAGTAATAGAAATTCTTTTTTCAGCAGAACACTCATGATTGTAGTCGTGAGTATCAATCGGTCCGTGAGAAAAATCCATAAAAAAATAAGTGAAAATAAAATGTGCGGCGCGTGCGGATTTCTAGCGAGATGAAAAGAAAATTAAAAGATAAAACGCATAGTACTAAACTGGCGAATCTCCAAGTCTCGGTATATTTATAGAAAATCGTGTAATCCGTTGATCTTAAATTTGCCGCAATTCTAACGTATCGAAAGTCGTGAGATCTCACACCTTGTTGCGTTATTTCTTATCAATATACCTAGGTAAAGCCTTTTCTACATGTACTGTTATTTCCATGTTACTTAGTTGTAACTTTTAACAATATTTGATATGTCGATAACACTTTCTCAAATTATTCTTTTGATTTTCGGGCTATTACTATATTACTATTTTAATTAAAAATGGGAAATAGTTAATCAATAATGCTATTTCATCTTTTAACTGTTGAGTATCAAAATATTATTATAGTCATATGATATTATAAACTGACATAATTTTAAAGTTTAAAATGAATGAATAAGAAATGTAAACAGATGATGTCATTATATAGTCCACGTTATAAAAATAAGAGCAGTATTTATAGAAATTTAGGAATCATTCGTGACGTTTTGTTTAGGAAAAGTCTATATTGTATTATCACATGACATGTTCTTATAAAGGAATTTGATTATGTTTATTTACTAATTTTTAGCGGAAATTTTAGATACTAAACTAAATAATTCTTGCACAAACAAAACAGAAATAGTAAAGGTATGGCGTAGTTTTTTCGACTACGTAGAATTCTTAGTTGTTTACAATTTGTTAAAAGGAAATACTATTATTATAAATGAATTTCTATTCATATATAATTTTCCAATACCTTTGCACTTTAATTTTTACTCTTCTAATTCCGTTTTTCAAATTTATCATTGAAAGACAACTAAATAAACAAAAGCTAAATTAACGAAAAAATCTTTAATTTTTCATTTCAATACTTTCTCCCCGTGATATCTATTTCCAACCGCCTAACAAGCGGAAGCTGCGAATTGAAACGCCATTTTAAAATAGACGGACTCTAAAGAGACTGTGCATCAATCTTAAGGATCCCACTGCCAAAATTCGTTCTGGGAAAATCCATCGCACACGCGTGTAGATACTCACAGTCGAGAAGTTAATTGGATACTTCGATTAAAAACCCGATAGATATAACGAGAGCTGTGCGCAGTAACATGATTCCCGCGCGTGTATATATAAGAGTGCGACGTAACGTAAGATTTGCACGGGTACGCATATTCGTTCGGTGCATGATAAAGTATATCAAGACGCACTGATCAATTTGTTCCAATGCCGAGCCGTTTACAAATTTTAATTGTAGTTAATGCTTGCCTGATGTCTATTAGGCATAGGTTGATACCCATGACGCTGATGGTTACTTGCTTCGCGTGCACTCGTCGAAACTTTCTTTCGTATAGGGATGTATACCCATAATGCTTTTAACGAGACTGCTGGGGTCTTCATATTCTATTTTTTACTAAACTAAATACTTAAACGGAACGACTACTAAATAAAAGGAACGTGTGATCATTATCATCATTGCAAGAGCAATTAGGATATTTAACATAGTTTAAATTAAGTGTAACTATATTGATGGAAATTTATAGAATTATTAAGTTTTAACTTGAAATATATTCAATTTCAAGTGTTATTCAATCATATATGTAGCATTACTGATTCAACCATAACTATCTCCAATCTATATTTCAATTTATAAAAGCAGGGAGATAAAAAAAATTGCAAGAAACGAAATATGATAACTATTATGAAATTTGAGATTATTCTGATAACTGTGATACTGAGGTTTCCATTCCTGAGCTTACTGTTTAAGTTGTGCGGTTAAAAGTCATTTCCTACAAAGGTATCATTTTTTGATAAACATTTTCAGTTTTTTTATAACTATTATCAATTTTTGAATAAAGAATAAAATCGTTTGCGTAAAAATAATCGTTTACTTATAAAAAAAAAAATACAAGTTAATTTTTTATGTTTATCGCTTTTGACGGAGACCAGGGTTTTTCAGGTACTTCTTCTTGACAAACTTTTTAATGGATAAGACAAATTACTGTTCACGTATTCACAGACTGAATAAGTTAAAAAAAAAAATATTTGCATGCTATCTACGGTAACTTAATCAAAATTAGCTAAAAGTGGCATAAAACTACTGGATAATGCCGAAAATAAACTCTATTTTGGAAATAAATATTCTTTGAATGATTAAATCAGTTATCGTTTTGCACATAAATGAACCATTATCTAACTTATATAAGTGGTTATAATAAAAAAGCATCATAATATATATTCGCATTGTGGTACATTTTGCATTGAAATGATTTGTATAGAAAACTCCACACTTAATAAAAACAATCTTTAATCAAAATTATTTACTATTTATTTAAAAATTTTTCTATTTATTTAAAAATCTGACAAATAAAATTGTTACAAAAATACAATATTATTGGATGAATTTCTTCCTCTATATTTATTGGTTGCATATTTTTAAGCCAAGTATGACGCATAGTAGACACTCCTTCATTTATTCTTCCTACACTCCGTTGTCTTTGAAGTGAAGTCTTTGCATATAAATCAAATTTTTTGATCCCATAATTTTTGTTGAGATGATTTAACATACAATTACAAGTTGAAAAAACTAGCAATACAAAATAGAAAAATAAAACGTGATGCTTAACGTCTTTTAATAGCTAAATTTAATGTAAGGAATTAAGCATAATATCGGAGTGTGAAAATTTAATATATGAGCCCGTGTAAAAATCCCTACATAGTTTAAAGAACACGTGTATACATTAGACGGTACATCTTTTCTTTGCGGATTGTATTACATTCTCTCAACAGTCTGAAGCAATGTCTAGAGAAAATATTTTTCTACAATTTATAGACTAAGCGCAAATATTTTTGCATTTTTCTTATTTATAGAATAATTAACAAACTGAAAATACCAGAAGAAAATTAAGCAATGGCAATAAACTATTACATATCATTTTTGATATTACAGAACGATGCACATAGTTAAAAATTAATACTTTATTTAAATTCACGAAAATATTGAATTCAGCTATTGATAATTTATAATTATTTAAATTTAGTATACCTTTCTAAATTGCAAGCACTGCCGATAACTTTGTGAAAAAAAACCGTTACAGCACACTTGACTATGCATCAATATTGAAACAATAATTTCAATTACAATCTTACTCATAAAGCATCGAAACTCAAAGGAAAATGTTAAGATTTCCTAGTTGAAAAGTTGAAAAGTCACAATCAGAGAACCCTGCAAGTGTTTTCCACATTGTTCTAAAAATAGCGCAAGGAAGTAGACGCACATACGCGCATAAGGCAAAATAAAAAGTGCGGAAGGAAGGTAAATCCCTTTGACAAGAGGCTCGCGGGGGCTGCCGATGCGCGCTGTGCTTCCCGAAGCGTCGCCTCGGTGTATATTATGATACCAGACGGCCCCCACGGACGGGCCGCGAGACGAGACGAGGCGAAACCTGATGCTGCCCCGCCGTCGCCGCTCTGCATCTTCGCCTCCGCGGCGACGCGTTTCACGCAGCCAAGCTGACGGCTCTGCTATACCGCGCGCAAACCTTGATTTTTCATGCCGGCCGATTTTTTTACTCGAGCGCTTTATTTATATACGTTATTTGGAAGGAAATCATTGTTTAAACATATACTTGCAGGAGGCGCTTTTTGTGCATTGATTTATTTTTTGCGTAGAATCGGTGCAATCAGTTGTAGTTTGCAATTCAATACATACATATTATACTTTAATTTACAATGTATATGAGTGATATTCATCAGTTTACAGCAAAATTTAACAGACGCATTAAATCAAAAATCAACGTGTCACGCAAAAGCGCGTGTAGCTGTACTTCATATTAATGAATAGCGTAAATCCGGCTCGTCACACCGGTTCTCCAATCGACTCCAGTCACGCATTACCGGCTTTCTCTAGGGGGTGAAAGGGTCAAATGGTTTATTTTATCAAATGGACACCCGCATAATCTACGATTTCCATTCGTAAATCAAACTCTATAAATAATTGTTTAACGTACATAAATTTCGCATATACCTATATAAGTAAACCTTCTATCAACGAATTAAGCTTCTCAAAAATCATATCTCAAAAAGATCATATAGTATATAACGCTCATATATTTAACTTCGCGACGCACGTTCGCGCGGATTTGCTTTATACCGATGACACCCATAACGACTCTGCAAGCGTGAAAGCGACGCTACAACTACATGGAGGCGGACTTGTCTTAGGTCAAGCTTATACGCGAATCTGGCTCCTCTCTCTCCTTCTCTCCCTCTTCCGTTAGAGCGCAGAGGCGCACGCGAGAGTAAGGCTTGTATCCGAGCCATTACATCCTTGCCGACGTTCTCGAGTGCACAATGGAGCGTGTCGTACTCGCTACATACAACTTGCCGGCGAGCGCGGAGGATATTCATTGGATCAAGTGGCTGCTGAACGCGCGCGAGCTCGCTGGGGACACGATGCTTTACGGCCCCTTAATTACTTGACTTTTTCTCTCGTCTCTATTCGTTTACCTCTAACGGTTGACATATATTATAGGAATAGCTTATATATAATTTTGAGTGATTATTTGAAACGGCTATATGAAGTATAAATCTGTTTTAATGAATAATAATTTTATTAAGTACAGAGCTTGAAGCTAAAAGGAATTGGTTAAATGTTTAATTATAATTTTAATTTCAAATTTTTTAAAAATGTACTATCGTAGATGTTTCTTTGGGAATATAATAAAGTAAATGTATTTTTAAAATATCTGACAGTAAAACGTAATTTTCGTTGAAATGTAATAAAAAACATTGAGAAATTCCTTAAAGTGAATTTTCATGTTATAAGTTCTATTTCGAAGTGCCAGATTTTATTTTAAAATTATTCATTTTCTCATCGTCTAAAGTTAATTCAATGATATCAACATAAGCTTGAGGATTAGTGTAACTTGACGTCAAGGATCTTTTAATCATTTTATGAGAACTTGACGTCATGTTATAAGTTTTATTTAAACTGTAAATCTATAGATATAATGGTGATGAACTATATAGTTTAAAAATGTATGTTTACATTTTATAAAAGAACTTGTCATTGATTGGGCAAGTGTTATTTTTACTAATTCTAATGATCATTTTTTAACAAATGGAATTTTTATATCTAAGTGAATAAGTATCTGCAAAATTTAATTTAAATCGTAGTGTGAAAATTTTGAGTACTTAAATGCACCTAAGGTAAGTTAAGAAGGCAAAATCTAATAATACACAGACTGGAGATCTAAAATAGAACTTATCCCGAAACGCAATAAAATTAGAAACCGAATACCTCGTTGCCTGGTATGTTCTGAATTTTTTTACTCGGCCAAGGCTTAAAATAGATGTAAGCTTTAGTTCACTTAAACATTTAAAATTTGTAAATTATTTTTTCTGCATAAAGTTTTAAGAGTAAGTTTCTATTCCAACTAATTCGTTTATTTAAATTATTGTATTAAATATATTAATCGTTTAATAAATACTTCAAATCAGAATGAATAAATTTCGATACGCTTGGAATCAACCGCATAAATTTGTTCTACATTTAAAAGCATTCGGAAGATTTACAAGAGCCCTCGAGCTGTTCAAGTGTCAAGAAATTAAAAACTACTTCAATTCCCGCCGTACAGAGAAAAAGTTTCATCATCTTCGAAGCGAACTATGATCAAGTATCAAAAGAGTTATATAAAAATAACTCTCCATCAAGTTATGAAAATGTACTCTAATAATAGCAGAGTATAATTGGTTTATCATATATGTAATACTATTATGACATTTGAGATAAAAGGCTGGCCGCTTACACTGCCGAGATAAAAGGATATTTCGCTTAAATTTCATTTATTAAAATCACATATTTGCATAGAAAATTATGTTCCAGTCTTTAGCATTTAATAATGTACTGCAATAATCAAGAACCCCATTTAATATTTATACAAAACTTTTCACAAATTGAGAAGAGTGATCTTTCGCTGATAATACAGAAAACCCATGTAATTAGTAACAACACGATAATGTAAAAACTCATTAGTAAATTGCACACCCCGTTAAATTTGCAATAAAACAGCGGGCCAACTGAGCTTTTAAAAGCTTCTCCAAATTTAGGCCCGAAGTTTCATTTAAAGCGCGAACCTTTCTCCGCGAAAATTTTCGGCGTTTGGCAAGGAGCCTCCGTCTCGGTGCGCCTCTTTCTCTCTCGCGTTCCCGCTCCCGGACGGGCCAAGAATAAACCCACTGGAGCCGAGAAGATAGCGGCGCGCTATTCTCTGCCCCTTTCTCACTTGCTCATCCTGTTTTTCCACGGAATGGAGCCCTATTTTTGCCCATTCTCTCACCCTTTGAACTTTCGAAAATGCCTCGCATGCGCCGAGGAATTCCGCGAACGGGAATAAAAGCTTTTTTCCGCGCGCACGCATGAGCGCTTCATAAAAAGTAGATAATAGTTGGGGCGTTTGTCGGCGAGTTTCAATAAAGACAAATGTTTTAGAGAGTATATAGTAGGTAGAGACGGCGAGGCAAAGAATCGTTAGTCTCTTGTTGCGACGGATGAGAAGTTTTTACTGTCTTCACTAACGAGTGCCTTATTATTAATTGAATGATAATGAAATTAGCTTTCTTCTAAGTGGTTGTACATTTTTTATTAAGATATCTGTCCCGCCTTGTTGTAATGCTCAACAGTCACTTTTTTATAAGTTAATATAGGTATCAATAGTAAACGCCATTGAAGTTTCTTGTAAATTTAAGTATCGTTAACCACTATAAAATACATTTTATTGATGCTGAAAACAGTAATATATAAAAGAAGATTTTGAATTTTCTTTGAAGATACATAATAAAATGTAAGGTTGGAAATTGTTCTTATAAGTTTATATTATAACTACTTTACTTTAATCATCAAAATACTCAATCCTAAAAGCCACGCACTAGTTTTTTTTTGTCGCACATTCATGAACGGCACAAATGACTAAATAAATTAACGATAAAAAAACGATATATTCTTCAATTATCTAAGTAGAGTACACAGTTTTTGCCTGGCTATTTGTACAACCAAACGATTGCTCCGCGTGAATCATACACTTCTACGAAAAGAAAACCATTCTCCCTAGCACTTGCTAAAAGTACATCTACAGCAATCATTCGCGATCCTTATCACACCACACTTATACCTTCTTCCTGCCGAAAAGTGTATTAATCCGATTGACGAATCAATTATTAATGAACTCAGGAACCAACACTGGCGTGGAATGGGCGACTCTTTGCCTCGACACCCAAACACGCGCGCTCTCTCGGGTCTTTAAACTCTCGCAATCACATCGTCGCGGTTAAATACATAATCCCAAACACTCGGCCCGGAAAACGTTTCTCTAATGAGAATTCTCACACACACATAGATGTAACACGTGTGTGTGCTCGACTAAAACAGCCTACACACATGCCCTCGCTATTATACACGTTTCCCATCTTCCGGGGGTCGAATAAATCGACCTGCGCGCAAATGCGCCAGCAGCAGCAGGAGGGGATCTCCTGTATAAGAAGGAGCCAGCACGTCGACAGGCGCACGCATACTATGCCGAAATCTCAAAGCTGATATTACTTATATACGAGGGGGGAAAAGGGAAAAGAGCCACAGACGAAGCCGTTGCGCGCGCACGCCTGCGTTTCTATAACTGTGCTACTGGTGCTACTGGAACGGGAAAAAGGCTAGTGTTAAAATATATACCGCTCGACTGATATCGCGATTTCGTCTGATAAAAGTACAGCGGGGAATGATGCCACGAATACTAGGATCACGAGGCAGCCGAGTGGGCTGGAACGTGAGCTTGAGGCCGCCTCGAGCGCGCGAACTTTCGGGGTATAAACCTCGTGAAGGTCATTGGGTCAAGACCGGTTGCGCCGGCGCGCCGCGGCTGGAACACTCCTCGCACGGCACGACAACGTGGAATGTACTTGCTCTCACGGCCAAAGCGCGCCCCGTGTATAAGTATATATCATCACTTGTATTACACAAACTCGCATCATCACTCGACAATTGACTGGTTAAATGGAAAAATGACTTACCGCCCATGATCGACGGAGTATGTGTGTGTCTCCGGCACGGCGCGCGGTTGACGCTGCTCTCGAGCTGAGTGTGTAATATCGGCGCTGCTCCTCGTGGAGAGAATATGAGCGAGAGAGAGAGAAAGAGAGAAGGAGAGAGAGATAAATAGGAGAAAAGCCGGCTGGCTCTCTATATACCTCCCGCTTGATTAAAACACACCCACTCGCCGCACTGGCCGGTAGAGAGCGACTACTGCTCTCGCTCTCGCGTATCACGTACTGCTCCGGTCTGCTCTGCTTCTCTCGCCGCGAAGAGCGCGCAACAAGAGTCAAAAAAAGAGCGCGTGTGCGTGTGTGTATCGTATAAACGGGAGGAGGGGGCGTCTCTGCGTGTGTGTGAGACACACTTGGCTCCTCGGCGACAGGCACTGCGCGAATGAAGAACGCGCGCGCCAGCCAGCGGCAAACCGTTGCTTCGCGGGGCCGTCCTCGCGCGTGTGTACAGTGCGTGCGAGAGCGCGAGACGGCGCGAAAAGACGAAAATAAGACGAGACGCGCGCAGCACACGCACTCTGCGTGTGCGCGTATGCTTACCTATCGCTGAGAGAGCTACGCGACGAGACGGGGAACAGAGAGGGCGCGTGCTCTGTGTGTGATGTTCTTTTCGAATTCCGCTCCGAAATCGCTTTTGGAGCAGGCTGCGCACTGCAGCGAAATGCAGTGGTTGCAAGGGGCTGACGATTTTTAGCTGAGTTAAGATTTTACCGATTTGGCTTCTCGTAGTTGTAAATTTATGTATATGCGAGTAAATGATGTTTGTGATTGTCAGACAAAATCCAATATTTGTTCGTGAACTATAGAATATTATGGGACAATGGGTTTTAGAAACCATGAAAATTTCTTATGAGTATAGGAGAAGTCAGTTATATTAATTTAAACTCAATCTTTAGCATTAAATTTATATTTCGTAGAGATTCTTCTTCAAGCAGGAGAATTCAGATAACAAAAAGAATGCCTGGTAAATTGTTAAAATGATATTTTAATATAATATCTACAAAGGGGTCATTACGACTCAAAACAATTAACGAGTCGATTGGTGTCTTACTATACACATTCAGTATCTACTTAAATTTATTAACCGCAGACTCACCAAGTTTTCCCAACATTGTTGTATTACAAAAGTTTTCATTCATAAATCTACACATCTTGAAGTATTTGCAAATGTATTTTTAAAGTCTCTTTTATATAACTTGGAAGATTTTAATGCTGCTGTGAACAGAAAGCTTGTTACATTAATGAAGTATACTCGCACTGCGCATAAAAATTTGGCATAAAACATATAAATCTCGAATCAATTGTGAAATATCAAAATTCTATAGATGAATTATTATAATCAAGAAAATTTGATGAAATTAATTAAAACCTATTGTAAATATAAATAAATTATCAAACTAAAATTCTTGTGCATGTCTAATATACATCTTATTATTTGTCAATGAAATACATTCATTTGTCATGAAGTACTATTAACATACTTGCCTTCAGAGTGCACCCGCGCTCTTTGGCACTATCTTTGAAATAAATTTAAATGTAAATACTAAAGTTTTGATGAAACTAAATTCACGTAACATGTTTCACAATTAAAAGTATTATGAAATCAATGATGGATTCTACAACAATTTTACAAGAATTCCATTGACGGTTACCTGCTGACTCGATAAATATATTTTTTTAAATATCAAGTATTTTGGAAAATTCAAATATTTTATTGTTTACTTATTTTACAATAAGCCGAATAAATTATGACTTTTTAATGATTATTTTTTATTACGTCAGAAAGTCACATCAGACATATATATTCTAAATAATTTTTGTTTGTTAAAATGTTTACACAATATATTACTCTATAAAGATAGTTGTTGGTAACTATAAAACTGTAGGAATGATCCCGAAGTTCGCACTCTGCAGTTGATAACGCGGAGCACGCCAGGGGTACATTCGTACATCTGACTTTTCTAGGCGTCTAAAAGATGGCGTTAGTAACATTGATCTAAAAAAACTAATATGAAACTGAATCTTTGCAATGTAAGGCTGAATAAAAAGCTAATCAATGTGAAGCTAAAGTTTATTTGCTATTAAAGTTATGTTAGTTCAAAGTTAACTAGGTATTACAATATACGAAATATTCTGTTAATCAAACTTATCGATTTTTACTATATTTTCATTAAAGTTTCAGTTTTAAAAGTTTTTCTTTAACTTTCCTAATATATATTTTGAAGGTAAGATTTTATATTAGAAAGTTTAACAAAGAATTTTAAAATATGTTTCTGTTTAACTTACTATTACAAGAATAACTATCATCGGGCTAATAATTAAGAATGAGAAAAAAGCCATAGTAGATAATAGTACGTTCTTAGGCTTCAAAAAACTCACCTTGTATGCATTATCAGTGTTATAGAAAATTTCTCACGTATTTTATAGAAAATAGCCTTAAATATTAATTGTGTATAAAAAAAGAAATATAAAACGAAAAGAGAATATGAATTTTAAATTATTTTTTAGAATTAAAAAGTATTAGGTATTCCCAATCAATGATTAGTTAAAGTTAAATCTATCATAGCTTGGGAAATATACAGAAAAGTTGGCACTCTTTTTTCGTCGCTCAACTTTGAAACAATTTTATTTTACTTTACAAGGATATTTTGAGTTTTTTTCCGTTTATTTAGCGTCGCATTACTCTGTTTGGGTATTAGCTACTAATATAGTATATAACGCAACAAGGGCGTAAGATATTCGCTGTATCTGTCTGTATAACAAATCAATTCCATTATGTTTTAAGATGTTTCTTATTTTTTCATATAAATAATCTTGATCAAAATATCTTTGAATGATACTTTCTCTTAGCGTATTAACCTCTAGAGGGCCGGAAAGCCAATATATATGGTTCACTCCGTGATCGACACTTTGCCTATGATTAATCAATGATATAAGATACCTTTTTCACCATACCCTGGACGAAAGTACCACATTCGCTCCCGGCTCCGAAAGACGAATGTGGTATTTTCGGCCCGGGTATGATGATAAATCGTATACGCAACATGGAGGTAAAGAGGGCCACCCCAGAGCACATGTTTGCCATTTACACGTACTGGCCAACTCTTTACCGCCCTTGTTGTGTAATATACTATTCCTCCAGGAGCGTAATATACTATTACACCAGTTTTCTTAGAGCGATATGCCCCCTGAAATCCCAACCCTCTAAAGGTTAATGATAAAATATGTCGACATAATCTATTTATCCATCTATCTCTATTATCTAAAAATAAAAATAATTATTTCGAATGATGAGAAATTAAATTGAATAAAATTATTACATAAATATTTATTGAATACTACACTGAAAATACCTTAGGGCAGCAGACGTATGACTTGACGGTGTGAAGTGCCCTGTACGTTTCGTGCAACAGCGTCACGAATTTCGGAACTCAGCAGCCCGAAATC